>APFE030112126.1:168328-238143 GCA_000404065.3 Pinus taeda | reverse complement strand
ATCTTTGTTTCTTCGATAGTAGTATGTTGTTGTGATTCCACAGGTGCTCTTTGAAGCTGGGCAGACGAAGAAGAAGCGGCGAAGCTCTATCAAGAAGGAGAGGAAATCAAGCGCAAGACAAAGGTTGGTCTTCTTGGTTCTCCTCTTGTCTATTTTCATAAAGGAAAACGAAAGTAGACTTTACTTGTTTGTTTCTAAGATAGCCACCCATCTTAGTGGGAATAGCAGCATCCGAGTGGACACTATTTTGGGTAACAGTCGTGATGTCGTTTTATTCATTTATTCCTGCTTTCGTGCAGGTCACTTCACTCTAGGGTTTGGCAGACAAGCCTTCTATCCCATCCTTCAATACCTTCACGAAAGGGTTCGAATGACCTTCACGCAGCCTTAACCCTTGATCTATACCCTTTCGTGCTACTAAGGCACTGTACTATGCATATTCATAGATTAGTCCAGGTGTCTTACTTATCTTAATAGTTATTCACAGTTAGCACCGCATAAACATATATTCTTATATGCATTCATTTATCCAACATAATCATACACATTCGCACATCACATAAGCATTAAAAATGAAATTCATACATAAGTTGATAAGATACATTAATCAGAACAAAGACACAAAAATTACATAATACTTCTCTTTATTAATATCCTTCAAGTGATTACTGACTTTAACCACCCTGTGCACATAGATGCAAGGGTCCTCACACTCAGTTGCAGACTTCTACTCTAGGCCTTTGCGCACTCAGCTGCAGAGCCTCTGCCTATGCTATGACCCGAAACTTAGACTTTTTACTTCAGAGCTATCACTCTATTACATGATCGATGCCTCTTACTACTTAGAGCTTAGCTCTTTTTATACAATCCCATGGTCCGCGGACCATGGGTAGGTCTCTTACAGCCGACTTTGGTTTACAAAACTAAGGACAGACAACCCTTTGTGAATTATAACACCTACGTGCTCCGCGACCACAAAATGTAGAGTCTTTACCATTTCATTACAAAATTTGACCAAAATATGGGCTTTTAGCCCCAAAACTATGCTTTGGGGGATCCCGTTCCCAATAGGACCCCAACATAAACATTGTGACTCACCCTCAAGTCACTCGGTAGGCGTAAATATCTTTGCGTGAAGTCCTTCCAACTCGATCCGTATGACCGCAAACTCAACTATGCACTGAGTTTCTGTCTGCTTCGTGTCTTCCACTGTCTTGTCAGTGACTGCTCTTGCGTTATCAGTGTGACACTTTTGTTGCGTCGCTTACAAAGTCACGAGATCTCCTTCAATATTTCCTATGCCTGCATAAGCTTCCTCTAGCTAGGCCTTTAGTCTAGCTTTTAGCACTGCTTCCTTGTGTAGCACTGCCTCGACCTATTCCTTCATCTGGTTAGCCTCTTGCATCTTGGCTAGTCTCTGTGTCAGTGCGATGGTTCGCGCTGTGCCCTTAGCCTCATCATAGCATTGCTATAGCTCGCGCACTTTCGTCTCTAGTCTTTGTATATTGGGGTCCTCCTGCAAGCTTTTCAGGGCCTCAAATGATTTCTCAAACAACTGAGTGAAGCCTGCTACTGCACTATCCACCACCACTACTACTTCTATAATAGTAGTTGCTCGCTGTTCCTTTACTTTTAGCGGTGTTGAAGGCTGGGCCCTCAACTGTAGCTTGGTAATTTGTAGGTTCAACTCCAATTGAACCTGTGCCATTTCAGTCCGAGTGTCACACACCCCTATGGCCAACTTGCAGGTGAGTACCTCGATTGGCTCCTCCTCTAGAATGGCACCCTCTAGGACCATTCGAGACGCCTCCTTAATGACTTGCATAATCCTCTTGCTTTGATTGCTCACCTCGGTCTCAGTGGCCATGGAAACATTTCTCTGTAGGGCCATCTATTCATTATTGATCCGTTGTTCGGTGATCACGTGGAGGGCGTGGTGCTCTCGGGCCCTCTGTTCTGCAATTACTCTATCCTGTAAGAGGTGGAGTGCTTTGTGTGAAAGCGCTGCTAGGTTCAACCCAACTCCCTTCAGGTTGCTGACAGTGGGCCTATCAGCCTCATTTTTGGTGGTCAGTGCTCCATTAGGTAGCACTATTGCACTAGAAGCCTTCGTGCATATCATATCAGCAACCTATGAAGTGCCGATAGCTAAGCTGGTAGACACTGTACCAGCCTGCGACACATGGTTCTGCAACTCCTACAACCCTATCTGGATAGCCCCTAGGATGATTTGTTGCTATTTTTCAAATTGCTATAGGGCCTCCGTGGTGACATCCTTGACTGTGTCACTAATATCATGTATGTCGCCCTCTACCAATGTGATAGGGTCTAGCGAGGTCTTGGTCACCTTTGACTTCTTCTTGGACCCTCCCTTCTCCAGCTCTCTTGGGCGCTTAATGCAGGAAAACGTCTCCTAAGGGTCCATGCTGTGCTGTTCTGTTCCTCCTATGGCTTACGCGAAGGCGACCTCGCACCTTTGTCAGAGCCACACTCTATTCCACCTGTCTTCTTTCCTGCCAAATTTCCTACCTACTCTGCTTGAGCCTTATTAGTGGCCTACTTTTTCCTCTTCTCAACTAGCTATGCCATCTTCAGCTTGGACTCATCATTCTTCTTCTTCTGCACAACAGACTTGCTTCCACCGACCACCTAGTCCATGGTAGTGCACCACTTTGCTGACCATTGATCAAGAATCACATCAATGGCATCATCTGTGGACAGATACGGAAAGTCGTACCACTTCTACACAGGGTCCTTCTACGCCCAGATGAATGCTCGATGGAAATCATCTTTGAACTTGGCATAGCTCTTCAGGCTTGCGTACACCATGGGTGAAAAACACGGCTTATGATTAATGGGCATCCTGATGTTCATCTCCATCATGATCTAGAAGATCTTGGTGTCCCAGACTCGCTGCTTCAGGGAGGTCTAGTGCAACAAAAGGGAAATGGCTATCTTGTGGTAGCTCCCATGCTACTAGCACAATTGACATCAAGAGCCACACGTATTGAAACATCTTGCTGAGCTCTTGTGCTTCGCGGTAGTTCGCTAGGAACTCTCTATGAAGGTAGTCTGACCAGTTGAACTGAAATCCTTCTTTGCACTACTATGCGAGTGCGATGACAGGTGCCAACACCTCATCGATGCGACACATACTCATTACCTTCCTAGAAAGGATTTGTGTGGCTACCTTCACAGCGGGTTCATAGATGCTAGAGATAGCGCACCCGTGTGGCTTTTTCACTAGCTTGAATTTTTCCTTCATTGACTCTACGAGAGCCTACTCACCACTCTTTTCGCCAAAGATCGTTGCTGGATTATCACCTATATACGGTAGGCACATTATTTGGTGAATCAACCTATCTGTGATGGGTATTGGCTCCTCCAGCCACAAATACCATCATGTACCAAGCACAACATCTTCTTGCTAACCGGGCTGTGGTTATAGTGCGACACCCAGAGCAGGTTGAGCAACCCTGCCTTTTCTACTCCCTTGAGCCACCTTCGTGGCTCCAATGTAGTCATTCCTGAGTTCGTGCAAATGATGCGGCACATCAGCTGCTTATTTTCTAGGTGTGGGAACTTCTCGTGGTCTGCCAAGTCCTAGTCTTCAAGTTTCAAGAGTGGAACTCATGCCAAGCGTAGACCGTTGAAGACAATTTCGTTCGACAGTAGAGGGGTTTGCAAGGGAGTCTTACTCTCATCAATGTCCTTCGACACCTTGGAATTAGGCTTTCACAGAGGGACATACTCTAGCAATCGAGTAATAAGGTCTGCACCCTAGGCTTCAACTTCCTCTACTTCGACTCCCACATCCTCATCGCCCATCGGGTTGTCTTTGATATCTTCTTCTTCTGTTTCTAGATTTATGGCCTTGTCTTTCTACTGTATAGTGGGCTTTGGTAGGTTTCTCTTTGGTGATGTATGCACCAGTATGGCAGGCTGCTTGCCCTTCTTGTCCTTCATAGTCTCCTTAGTTGGGGTTGGCTTTGGTCTCGGTGTTCTCGGAAATTTAGGTACCTCTGTCAATACTTCGGCCCCTTTTGGAGCAACTACTTCTGCCTCTCTTTCCATTTCCTATGTCGGCTCCTCTACTCCTTGTTCGGTATTTATAATTTCTGGGGTTTCTGACATGATTTTATGCAAGAATTCCTGTGTTTCCATTAATAAAGTCTCAAAAACCTTAGTAGATATCAGAAGCTCATATTGCTCATGATTCATATACGCTTGAGAACTCAACAACTCAATTCTCAAAATGCCAAGTGTTTCTTGCTAGACAACCACTTTTAATTTATAGGGCATTTTGAGTTCAAATCCGATTATTCCCCCCAAATTCAGTCCATTAATGCCGGATTGGCGGCATATTTTGAAAGATTTGAGCCATAAATTTTGTCTTAAATTCCGGCTTCCCACTCCATTTGGCCACATTTCATTCGTCAAATCATGAACAATGTCCTTAATGGTCACTTTCCAGTCGACGTGCGCAATTTCTCCTTAGGTATCGTAGCTCCCTCTGCGCTGTTGTAGACCCTGTGACACATCCTCGCTTTGCACCATTCTCCAATAGCGTAGCTCCCCAACCCAGGCAGTGTAGTTTATAGTCCCGTGCCTCCTTTCAACTGCCTGGAGCGCTAAGATTGTGCTACTTCATTTAGTCACATGGCTAGAACGCTGGTGTATGGCTTCAAGTGACTGCCATTCAACCTTTCTTGGGAAGGGTTCTCCATTCTATTTGACCAATTGTACCGCTCCTCCATCAGTAATTTCCTTAATGACATAGGGCCCTAACTAATGCATCCTGAACTTTCATGGAAATTTATCAAACTTAATATCATATAACAAAACTAGGTCATTTACGTTAAAGGTGCACAACTTAATATGTTGATCATGCTAGGCCTTTCGCATTGCTTTTGGACCTGTTGGTGAAATATAGCTAGAATCTCTATTTCTCAAGCTCATCCAGCTATGCAAGCCTTTCCTCTAGGCTCTACGATCCATCATACCTGTGAGCATTACTATGCACAGACTAGGCACAATATATTCCATAGGCATTACCACTTCAACACGATAGACAAGCCGAAAAGGGGTTTGTCCAGTCAACTTCTTGCATGTCGTTTGATAAGCCCACAATACTGTAGATATGCGTAGGTCCCAATCACTTCATTGAGAATTTCAAACCTTGGTCAACACGTTATCGAGCAATTTATTGATCACTTCCACAGTCCCATTAGCTTGCAGGTGATAAGGCATGCTCTTGTGGTGATATACCTGAAATTCCTTCGTCAGCGCATTGATCATCTCATTCAGGAAGTGCGTACTGCAATCACTCATCAAGATCTTTGGACAGCCAAATCACATCAATATGTGCTCAAATAGGAACTTTGCAGCGGCTGTGCCTATGCAATCCAACACACACTATGCCTCCACCCAATGAGTCAAATAATCCGTCGTGGTGATAATGTACCTCGCTCCCGTCTTTCCTTGGGGCTGAATGGGTCCCCCAAAATTTATCGCCCATTTCTCAAAGGGTTGCAACATCATCTATGGATTCAAGGGCATCTCATCCCTCCGCGATGGCCTTCTAGTCCTTTGACATACATCACACACCTTGCAATACGCTTTTGAGTCCTGATGGAGGGTTGGCTACCACAATCCTGCGCTTTGAATCTTCTGCGCAGTCACCCTCCTTACATAATGTCCTCCTGCGGTGCCCCCGTGAGCATCTATGAGGATGCTAGTTCTTTGAAACTTAGGTACATATTGTTGCAATATCTCATTAGACCCCATTTTGTATAGATGCCCAGCTATGACAGAGAAATATGCCGCACACACCACTAATTCCTTCTTCTATTGGAAAGTGTATCCTTTTGGTGCAGTCCCTATCGATAAGAAGTATATTATATCCTCATAATGACCATTCACACTGCGCACTACAAATATCTATGCGTCAGGCAATCCTTCTTCTAAACTAGTGGGCCCTTCTCTTATTTTAATGTGCGAAAAATGTTTCGGTCCTGCATTCAGTCATCTATGCTTCACAATAACCTCAAAATCATATTCCTGGAACAATAACAACCATCTGCAGATTGTGCCCCCCAACATTGGCTTATTGGCCATGTACTTCAATGTGGAATGATCTGTGTACATCTTAAAATGACCTCCCAAAAAATAATGTCTAAACTTCTGGAGCACATATACCATGGCTAACCCTTCACGCTCGGTAGTGAAATAATTCTTCTCTACCTTAGATAACCTTCGGTTTGCAAATGCGATAGGGTGGTCCAGGTCTTCTCCACTAGCCTATGTCAGTACTGCTCCCAACGCTATACATGATGCATCGACATGTACGTGAAACCCTTTCTTCTAATCCGGGAAGATTAGGATTGGCGTACTGACCATGTTTTCTTTCAATACATCCAGGCTCTTCTTACAATCTTCATTCCAGCAGAACATGACATCCTTCTTTAACAATTTCTCCATAGATGTGGTGATCTAGGCATATCCTTTGATAAACTTTTTGTAATATCCCGTATGTCCCAAAGTAGAGTGCAACTGTTTCACACTCTTCGACGCTTCTAAGTTCAGTATCACCATGATCTTTGCAGGGTCTATCATTAGTCCCTATCTACAAACCACATGACCCAATAGGGTCCCAAAGGGAACACAAAACATACACTTCTTCAGATTGGGCACGATCTGGTATCTACGACAGGTATCCAGCATCAGGCGCAGGCTTGCTACATGGTGTTTCACCAGCCCAAACATAGTCCAATCATCAAAGTATACCTCTAGGAACTTATGAATAAATTCCTTTAACATAGCAACAAATACATGCGAGAAGATCACAGGCACATTCTTCAATCCAAATGGCATTACAATGTACTAAAAGCAACCCCACTTAGTCATGAAGTTTGTCTTGCTCCTATCCTCCAGTGCAATTTTGATCTGGTGGTACCTCGAAAACTCATCCGTAAAGGAATATGCTTCCTAGCCACCTACATTTTCCAACACTTTATCAGTGAATGGAGTTAGGAAAGGATCATGTATGCAAGCATCATTCAACTTTCTGAGATCCACACATATCCTTATTTCATCCTTCTGCTTCTTCTCCTATACCACCATAGGGCTTACCTAGTTAGATTCTTCCACAGGCTCAATGATGCCTATCGTGAGCATCTTGTCTAGATCTAAGCGAACCTTTTCATTATATTTTGGATTGATATGATAAGGCCTTTGCTTAATCGGCTTCACATCGAGCTTCAATGTGATTTTCATCATACCTAGGTCCCTGTTATCCTCTTCAGATCTGTAAACTTGGTAGGAAATAAATCCTAATATTCACAAAGCAATTCAATGACCTTATCCACCTTCAGAATTAGGGTTCTGTCTCTGTACCAATGTTTACTTGTTTTTCTTTCAACGACCCAGTTATATCTGGATTCTCGACTTGCGGACCTTCAACCTCACGGTGACCTTTTGTTTCAGGGATGTTAATCTTTCGTGGATCCTCATCTTCTTCTTCAATGGTTACATTATAGCATTCTAGTGTATGAATCAGCTAAGTAGGCCATTTAGGCTGAGTCAGGTCTAAAGGATCCTGTGGTATCCTAAAGATATCTGCTTTCACCTCTTGTAGCGCTTCATCAATACTATCAAACCTGTCTTCAAAACTAAATATCATCATGAATCCTTCGTGCAGGATATCCCATTCACCTGTCCCATGGCGGAGCTCTATTTCTATATACCAGTTCATCAGGACCATATCCAGGGTATGACAGAACAAGTGCACCCATTCAATTTGGGGTTTCTCTCCATAAGCCTATGCCCACTTGCCAAGTGCACGTGTGGATCATCCTACCCATCATACTTGTCTGTCATTCACATCTTCGACTTCCCAAAGTAAATTCTCATCATTCTCCTACATTCGCACCAATCATCAAAGCTTCCCTTGTGCGTACCCCACCACCTTGCGGGTGTAGTGCGCAGTACGCCTGGAAGCACTACTTTTTTGGTACCTCCCTCTAAAATGCATCCAGAAAAATATCTACTTCATTCAGGCCATCATAAGTAGGAAGATTTCTTACCTTTGATGACAGACAGTGCAACGACCGGGTCATCATATTACAATTTAGTGTAGTTACCTCATGTAACCAATTCTACCAGCGTTCCAGTTCCTCATCAGAGTCTGAGGTGCATGAACTCTCGCGATCCCATGTAATTCGTCCATCCACTGTTGGATTCACCCAGTCTTGATCTCACACCATTATCTTATAGATACAGTCCAAATCATCATCACTCTCGTAAGCATGGACTAGTTCAGTATAACATGATCCCTCAACATGATCTAGGGGTACTATTACGCGTAGTGATTTCTTCTCAAAGATCATCTTCTTCTTCTTTAGATTTATTACCTCATTCATATCAGTAGCTCAGTCAATTCCCAAGAGCACGGGATAGGGATTGGTGTCATCCACTATCTCTATTACTTCAAAGTCAGCCAGCATGCTCGCACCTTCAATATCCATAGTCACCCCCTGTAGCCACCCCATGGGGATGAGCTTCTATTGATTGGCCATCCTTAGCTGAATTGGGGAACACTACAGTGTGGGTCTCCCCATTCGTTCTTAAGTTTGTTTAGGTAGGACATTTGCATCTAACACCAAGTCCAAAATAACTTGATCTATCTCTTACTCTCTTATCTGCGCGGTCAGTCTCATCTCCCATCCCATCCTTGTTTTATGCTTGCCAATCTTTCACACTATGCACGGCTCACCCGACACAGATCTAGCGCATCTATTGATGAGTTCTTGTAACCCCTTCACAACCTTACTATCACATAGTAACTTCATGCAGGTCTCCAAGAAGGTTGTGAGCGTATAAGGGTCCATCTCTTGATCAGGATTATCTTTGCTTCCTGAGGTGGAGACCTCAGTGAAACTATTCTTAGCTTTCGTGAAGGTTTCATGTGTGTGCTCCAAATCGAACATAGCCTCCTTCACCGGGGCTTTGCGGACCCATATACTATCTTCTAACTGTTTCCCCTTGTCATCTCTTGTCGCGATTCCAATCTTGAGCTCTATATTTATGTTAGGATCCTCTTCGCATGACTCAGACCTCATCATCTGCAGGTTCTGAATCCACAAAGGTTGTAGCACCCCTTTGTCACGTATCCTTGCTATCAACTTAGGATAGTATTCCGTTTCATGATCAAACATCGTGTAATATTTGCACGAAGAACGTGTCGGGTTAGTGAAATCACGGGCATAATGTTCTGGTCCTCCACAATTGTAGTAGATCAATTGTCCCCGACCTCTCCTAGGTCCTCCTCTACCTCGGCCTTGTTTGTGCCCCTAAAATCCTGCCTGTGCAATCCTTGTGATCTGGTCAGGGGGCTGCGTTTTAGCTTGAATGCTATAGGTGGGTGTTCTATCCATCATCAACTCATAACTCCTACAATTATACTCATCATTCTCTATCGAACTACAAAAGTTGTAGAATAGGTGTTGAGGTGCCTGTACAAGCTTTTGCAACAAATGACAGTTATCTGTGGCATGTTTTCCTACTACCTGACATATAGCACACCACAATGCAAACCCCACGCTTAGTCCTGCTTGATCTTCCGACCTCAAAGGCATCAATCCTCCTCCTATAAGGTAGTTCTAAAAGATCGGATAATGGTCTTTGTCATGCCCCCAACTCTTGCATTTCAGACGCCATACCTCTTCGCGCACCTCTGGTCAAACTATCCTGTCCTACTTCAAGATTTGCATCTCGAGGCAAAGATTTCTCAATTGTGCATGGATCTGTTGAACCCCCAGATTTGGATATTGCATCGGTGTTTCATGCAGCCTCATTGTGATCTCCAAGGCCTCTGCATGAGTTGTTATCTTCTACTGGGACAGTGTACTCTTAAGTGTGGCAAGAGCAAAGCGACAAACCACTCGCGATGCTCTCCATTTGTTAGGTTCATGTTAGCTTCATGGTTTGTACATTTCAACCTTTGATTGAGTTCCCAAGGTGTCTCACCTAGTTGTATCACGATTTATTTGAACTCCACAATAGACTGTGCTTTAGACTTAGGCCTACTGAATTCTCTATTTAGGGCCATCTGGATGTCTACCACTCCAGCATTTGGGTTATCATTAGCATATTTGATATACCAGGTTAGTGCACGATCCTACAGAGCACTAACCAATGTCACCTTCTTCATGTTGTCATTTGTAATGCTCCAAGCTTCCCATACAACTTTCACAATGAACTAGAATTGGTTTGGGTCCTCATTCCCCAAGTCTTTGAACAAAGGCAACTTCAATGAATTTTCCATATTGAACTGTGGTGGAGGTGGAGGTGGTATGGGCGAAGTCATAGGTGATGGTGGTGATGTTGGAGGTGATGTGGGTGGAGGTGGCATTCATGGGCGTCCTTGCCTTATTAACTGAATAGCACTTTGCAGATAAACCTATGCTATTCCCTATTCATCACCTCATGGAGGTGAAATCAACAAACAATACTCATGACCCTTTTTCCCTTCGTTTTTGTAAGTTTTTCTACTTTGCGTAGCCCCAAACATCAATGTAGCTACATAACCCATTTTTCGCACAATAAAATTTTAATATAGGTATTTAAAGATTTTACGTACTTACCTTGTGGTCCTTTGAAAAAGCACTACTCTGCCTCACTGTAGCTAACTGAGGTGTCAACCGCAAATTTAGTTACAAATCCTCCTATGATGCGATTGAGCCAATGATCGACAACACAGGCGATCTTGTCCTCAGATGCTTCCAACCTTCACACTAGCTCTGGGGTCCACATAATAGGACCGTCAAGTTTCCACCTTCCTTGGCTATCTGCTAGCTTTGCGATCCACTCATATAGCTCAATTGGAAAGGAGAAGAAAGAGATCTCATGGATATTTATATACAGGTACTTGTCCAGCCACTATTCCTTTGTTAGTTGCAGGTTTCTGTTCTCTTGTGCTGCGAATTCATGGATCTTCCTATCCAACCAGTCTCCAATCTCTTTCTTAGTCGGATTCCAGTGATACGATATCACACATCTCTTATGCAGATTCTGGTCCTGGCAACGGAACCATTTGTTGGCTTGAGGGGGCCTAACCAGGTTCAACATTAATTAGCCAAAGAAATCCCTACACTACTAGCCCTTTCGGCATCGGTGCACAGAGCGCAGACCAAAGTCTCACCCAAAGTAGTATGGGGAGATGTTGGAACCAAGTTTTCTCACCTTGAGATGGTCGTGATGTTGTTTTATTCCCTTTATTCCTGATTTCGTGCAGGTCACTTCGCTTTGGGTTTTGGCAGACAAGCCTTCTCTCTCATCCTTCAATACCTTCGCCAAAGGGTTCAGTTGTCCTTCACGCAACCTTAACTCTTGATTTATACCATTTCGTGCTGCCAAGGCAGCGCACTGTGCAGATTCCTAGATCAGTCCAGGTGTCTTACTTATCTTAATAATTATTTGTAGTTAGCAACACGTAAACAAATATTCTTATATATGTTCAGTTATCCAACATAATCATACACATTCGCACATCACTTAAGCATTACAAAGGAAATTCATACATAAGTTGATAAGATACATTAATTGAAACAAAGACGCATAAATTGTAGAATAATTCTCTTTATTAATATCCTTCAAGTGATTACAGACTCTAACCAGCCTACGCACACAACTGCAGGGTTCCACGCACTCAATTATGGACTTCTACTCTAGGCCTCTACGCACTCAGTTGTAGAGCCTCTGCCTATACTATGACCTAAAACCTAGATTTCTTACTTTAGAGCTATCACTCTCTTACATGATCGATGCCTCTAACTACTTAGAGCTTAGCTCTTTTTATACAATCCCATGGTCCGCAGACCATAGATAGGTCTCTTACAGCTAAATTTACTTTACAAACTAAGGGCAGACAACCATTTATGACTTATAACACCTACGCGCTCCACGACCACAAAATGCAGAGTCTTTACAATTTTATTACAAAATTTGACCAAAATATGGGATTTTAGCCCCAAAAATGTCCTTTGGGGGATCCCGTTCCCAACACATAGTCACCTTAGCTCTGACACCATGTTGAGAAATCTAGAGGAAACTAGATTAGGTGATTTCTCTTTCTTTGATATCTGCTTGTGATATATTTTTACTTAAATTGATTAGTTTCTTCCCTCACTTGATTATTAGTGTTTTCTATCACCAAAAAACTACCAATCAATGAAGATTAATGAGACAACAGGACACCAAATAATGGCTATTATCTAGAGCTAAGACTTCTCCTCTTGAGAGGAAAACCCACAATAACTCTTCTCTTCTTATAGAACTACAAATGATGAATTCCAAGACCTAGGACTCTTTTAAAAGTATTCTCCAAGAATAAGCCAATCCTTCCTCCTTGATGAGATTTATTTTTCTCTAACAACTTTGACCCCAACAACTTCTGGGACTTTCACATCTAGCAGTTTCTTCTACAACTTTGACCTCCAACAATTTCTTCTACAAGTTTTACCTCTAACAGTTTCTTCAGTAACTTCAAAATCCAACAATTTCTTTTGCGGAAACCCTATCTCTTGCACATGTGGATAAGATGGCGATTTCTTCTTGTTTTCTTATTTGCTTGAGTTGGTTATCCCTTCTATGGAACTAGGTTGTCAAAGTATATCTTAACTCAACTTTTTGTAGAAATTATGAGAAATATGATTTCACCAAAAAATAGGAGAAATATATTTTTCTCAACTAAAAAATTAGATATCTCAATCATCTTTAACAAAAATCCTTTTTGGGGATTTTATTTTGTAATTATAATTAGGTTTTTGAAGAAGGGATCAAGGTTCCTCTTTTTTGCATATAGGACACTCATTGCACTTACGTGAGGGGAATGTTTTCTATAGGATTAGGGAGAGTAATCGGATCTGAGACTGGGACCCGCCTTTAAGAATTGAAATTCCATTGAAGAGGTAGATATAGCACTATTGTAGCTCTATTCTCTATTTAAAAAGTTGAAATTCTTGGGAGGACTGTTGGAGAAACTCTTTGTGAAAACAGGGAATGAGATCCAAGTTTATCATTGTATTTCAAATACTATTGTTTGCAAATATAATTGTATTCCTTTATGGCAATTTTATGCTAATAATTCCATGTTGTAGCACTAGTGTTAGATATTTTAATTGTTTCCTATTTGATTAGAGATATGATATTATATCACATGGATCTGCAATTTATTATAAATTTTTTTATATCACATGGATCTACTATTGCCTATTTGATTTCATAAATTTGTCATTATAAATCAATTTGATTGTCATTGGAATTGTGTAAACTATTTCTAGGTTTTAATAGTTTATCTCTTATTATTTTGATTTCTAAATAGAGCATGTATTTCACTTGTTATATTAGTTGTTAGAACTTATTCAACAACTTGATATTTATCATACAATGCATGTTAAATCCCCATTATTATTGAATCCTTGCACTTAGTATTTAGGAGCTACCTCTTATGTAGTAAGTTAGGTTAGTTTCTTTTGTTTCTCCGCATTAGTAAGTAGGCCTACATTTAGATTTACATTTAGATTTAATTCTCACTTTTAGAAGTCTCCTTACACAGGAAAAATCTCATTGGTGGTTTGTATGAACCCTTGTGTCAACTTAAGGACTAGTTTCTTGCAAGATAGCTGTAAGAGGTTAAGCCTGATTGCATATTCTTATTGATGGTAATTGAGACATCACAAGTTAGCAGGAAGAGTGAGGGGTAGCTGGACCCATTTAAACCAGTCAGAATCACCATCCCAAATAGGTAAGGGGCTTAGTTGGGGACATAACTGGGTGATCTCCATAATGTTGATTACAGTCATTTTTGGCCATCAACAGGTAGCTGATTGGTTTACTCCAGTAGATGGCACTTATAAAAGGGTGTTTGGTGCATACAAAATCCCTCAACAGTTTCCATTTGTTGTCACTAATAAATTGGTGTTGTAAGAGGTAGTATACCAAATTTCTATAGGAATTACAAGTAAATTGTTGAAGGAAAAGGAAGATCCTTATCCCATTTTTCCACTACGTATAAGAGAATATTGCCTCAATAATTTTAAGGAAGTGTAAGTCAGGATACAAGAATTAGAGCATATTAATTTTGGTGAATTAAGTTACCATAGATATTATTCCAGAGGTATTGCTTCCCAACATTGTGCTAGAATAAATTATGGTTGGGTATATACTCCAGTTGTGTGGCAAGAAGAAGAAAAAATAAAAAAATAGCAAGGTGTTTGAAGCATCCAAAGAAGTTGGTCCTTCTAATACTACAAATAATCTTGAATGTTCTGAGGAAGAATACCAAGAAAGCGTGGATTTTGAAGACAAAAGGGATAAACTCAAAATAAAAAAAGAACATTAGTAAATAAAATAAAATATAAAGAAATTAAAGGAAAAAAGACAATCCAAAAAGAAAGCTGAATAAGAATAAAAGAATAAGGTAGAGGAAGAAGCTAAGAGAAAGAAAGAAGAGGACGCAAAGGAAGAGGAAGATGAGAGGAAAAATAAACAATAATAATAGAAACTAAATCAAGAAGCAATCATAAAGAGAAAATAACTAGACAAGAAGAGAAAAGAAGAAGAAAACAGAAAGATGGAGTAAGAACATAAAATGAAATAAGAAGAAGAAGCCAAAAGAAAAATCAAAGAAGTTGAGAGAAAGAAGAAAGAAGAAGAGTTACTTGCCAAATACATAGAAGAAGAATTGATTTCCAAGGAGTTAGATGATAAAGCAAGACAAGAGGCCTAGTTGCAAGAGAAAGGAGTAGAAACAATATTGCCTCTCTTGAACATTCAACCTCCCACACCTAGAACCAGAGCACATTTCCTAACCAATGAGATGGGAGTCAATTTCGAAAAGGAAGAAAAATTCTTGACCTTTCAAAATTTACATTTCATTAGTTCAAGTTCAAAATCCCCCAATAAAGGTAAAAATATCTACCTAGGAATTGGGATAAGTCTATGTCAGTCACCTTTGAGAGGGTAAATGTGATGGATACAAGGATAAATTCTACAACAATAACTTCTATCCACACTGCATTCATAGTTAGAATTGAGAAGAAAGTTGATCGCTTGTCAAAAGAGGCTGAAAAAATAAAATGAGATTTGGCCACTGCACAACAACAAAATGACCATCTCGATGCAGAGAATCAATCCATGGTAGTTATGAAATCCCACAAGGAATATTTCCAATTGAAAATCCTAGAGGAGATTAAGATATTGGAAGAAGTTATAAGGTGTTTTTATGATGAGATCATGCTATTTCATAAAGGAATAACCCCATTGCTAGAGTTGCAAAGAGAATTAGAAGGTAGAGGAGCATTGATCAGGTTGTTACACTTAGTTGTAGATCACATCCTTTAGTGGAGCATGAAGTACCCTGTGTTGGATGTGGAGCATGATTATATTCCTAATTCAGAGGTCTTGTTTTAACCACGTTTGGATTTCAATCCCCGACGGGGGGGTGTTGGGGGGACTCCCCCCCTATTTCTACTTGGGGTGTGTAGCGGGTGGCTACATGTTTGGAGCCCCCCCACCCTTTGCGTGGGTTTGGGGGCAGCACCCTTGAAGCTAAAAATAGATGAAAAATTGCCTTGTAAAATATTGTAATTTCGTAGTCAATCTAGGCCGTTCATTAGGTGGATGATCTGATGGTAGAAGTTAGGTTAATTTATGATTTTTTTTCCTAAAATAACCCCTTAGTTTATATAAGGGAATTGTATTGTGGATGTGTATCATTATTCTGAGCGAGAGAGGGAGGAGGTTGTGTGAGAGCGGAGAGAAAATTACAATGAATCTATCGTAGGTTGTGTCTCTTCATTTTGATGGATAATATAAAAGAAAGGACTAGCTGTTTCTTCGAGGACGTAGCCCAAATTGGGTGAACCACGTATATCCATGTATCTCTTTCTTTATGTGTTTCTATATTTTTTTTTTATGCAATATTTCATGGATTTCATTACTCCGTTAATTAATTTCTAACAACTCTTATCAGATTTGAGGGTTTATTTGGCTGATAAAATTGCAGGAGAGAAGGGTTCCTAGTTAGAGTGGGAGCAATGGAAGAAGATGGTAGGTTTAGGGTCGAGAAATTTAAAAGCCAAAACTACCATCTGTGGAAGATGCAGATGCACAATTATTTGTATGTTAGGTCCCTATACTACTAGTTTAACCCCTTATTGTTATTATTGCAACCCCCTTATTGTATTATTGTGCCCATATAGTCCCCATGTTGTTATTATTATGCACCATACAAGCCCACTATTGTTATTGTTGTGCCCTTACAATATTATTGTTATGTAGATTGTGATTATCATGGGACCCCTTAGACTCCTATATATAGAAAGGAGGTCTTGTCATTTGTATCATCCAAGAATTATTTATTTATGTAATGTAAAGGAGGTTACCCCCTTGAAGAGGCTTAATTTGAAGGCATTGATCTTTCATTTCTATCTTTTTGTGAGCTGGTTTCATAAAATTTGGTATCAGAGCTTTGGATTTTAGGGTTTTGCTGCTTCAAATAGGTCATTGTGGCATTTTTTCTATCACGTTTTTCTGAGACGTTTCAGAAGCTAAAAAAAAAATCCATTTGAGCCTATATTGCACTGAACCTTGGGTCCGAAATTCAGATCTTGTTACACTATATTTTCAGAGATATGATCTGAGGAAGTTAGGGTTTTTGCAAGCTCCAAACTTCCATCTCAAACAGGTCATCGTGGAATTTTCACTATAATTTTTTTTAAGAAGTTTTAGATTCTAAAATTAAAACCCATTTGAGACAGAGTCTTGGTGAAGCTAGGGCTTGAATTTTCGATCCTGTTTTGCTATGTTTTCGGAGATACAGTCCAAGACATTTAGGGTTTTTGGAATATCCTAAATTACATCCCAAATAGGTGACCTTGGGAAAATCATCATAACTTTCCTTCTGAGCATCATATTGAAGTTTCGTAAGAAGTTATAGGAAGAGGAAGACTTGTATATTTTTATGTATTTGTTTCAGGTCTGAAGGTCGAAATAATGACACATGGCACTTCATACAAGTTCGCTCTTCTGAAAAGGTATATAATCAGGTTATCTTGGGAGATTGTGCATAAATATTTCTTGGAGAATCCAATTTAGATCAGACTGGTGGCATATGAAAGTGAACGTAGAGGGCTACCATAGGCTGTAATTTCAGAACTAGGAGATCTGAAGTTATAGAGTTATAGTTGTTTCAATATCGAGCTCCTAAAAATCAAGAAAAAGGAATATGAGGAAGTTTGATGGTAAGGATTCCGTAAATTGGATACTACAAATGGAGAAATATTTTGATCTACATGAGGTGCAACTGTTACAAAAGGTACGTATTGCATCTTTATATTTAGAACCAAATCAGTTTTTATGGTATGAAGGGCTTTGTTCCCATAAGCCACTTGTCACGTGGTCAATTTTCACGGAGGAAATTATAGCACATTATGAGGATACAAAGAGAAACACCTTCTTTAGCCAATCGATAAATCTCAAACAAAAGGGTTCAATGGCAGAGCACATTGAGGACTTTCAAAAATTGGATATAAGTGTAAATGATATTCTAGAGAAGTGAAGGATTGATGTCTTCATAGGGACTTTAAAGGATAACATTCAGCATGAGGTTCGTCTTTGGGAACTTGATTCATTGGAGAAGGAATTCATGTTGGCAAGAAAAATTGAAAGTGGAATTATGGAAAAAAGGAATCCCACCACTCACAATTATAAATATGGAAGTGTTTTTTCTCCTAGCCTTCCACAACCTACAAGGTTTGCACCACAACAATTGGAAGAAAAAAGAAAAAAGGCCTTTGTTACATTTGTGATAGAAAATACACTAAAGGTCATAAGTGTGTTGAGAAGAAATTATTTTACATAGATTGTGAAGAGGAGGAAGAAAAGGATCAAGAAACATCAAAAGAAGAGGATATACACCAGGAACCAACCCTAGAGAAAGAAGAAATGAATCCTCTGATATCTTGTAAAGCATTGGAAAGAATTACCACTCCTCAAACTCTCAAGATAGAAGGACATATCAAGAAGAAAAAGGTTCAAGAAGTGAAAGATCACATCCAGAAAGAAGAAATGAATCCAACCATATCTTGTAATCGATTGGTCGGAATTACTACTCCTCAAACTATCAAGATAGAAGGACATATCAAGAAGAAAAAGGTAATAATGTTGAATGATTCGGGTAGTACCCATAATTTTATTCATTGTAAGATAGTCAAGGAATTGAATTGGTTCCTATATCCAGCATGAGAGTGTCAAGTGATGGCTGCAAGTGGAGGAACCATAAATTTCTCTGGAAAGTGCCATAATATCAAGCTATCCATGGGAGAATATGTATTGAATAGCCCAATGCTTTCCATTCCAATGTGTGGTGTTGATGTTGTATTAGGAGCCCAATGGCTACAATCCTTGGGTATAATAGCTTTTCATTTTCAAGAACTTTTCATGATTTATTATTTATTTATTTATATTTTATATATATATATATATATATATATATATATATTTAATATATATATATATATATATATATATATATATATATATATATTATATATATATTATATTGAAGGAAATGAAGTTCAATTAAGGGGTATTAGAGGGAAACTAGGAAGATAATTAGATCTAATGAAATGACAAAGCTTATAAAGAAAGTAAAACGAGGTGTAATTGCACAATTATGTTCGCTAGAGGTTCCCACATCAAAATCATCTATTTCTCCATATCTCCAAAAAGTCTTGGACAATCATTCCAAGGTATTTGAGACTCCCAAAGGCCTCCCACATATTCATGATCGTGATCATTCTATTCATTTGATTCCAGGAAGTGTTCCTCCAAACATCAGTCCTTACAGATTTCCCTATTCCCAAAGGAGTGAAATTGAACGTATGGTTACATAAATGCTAGAGGTTGGTATAATTCAACCTAGTCAAAGTTCTTTCTCTACTCCAGTAGTATTGATGCACAAGAAGGATGGGTCATGGCGCATGTGTCTGGATTATAGAGAGCTAAAAAAACTCACTATTAAAGATAAATTCCCATTCCCATCATTGATGAATTAATAGATGAATTGCATTGATTAATTTACTTCACCAAGTTGGATCGTCATTTAGGATATCATCAAATAAGAATGAATACTGAAGACATTCCAAAAACAACATTATTGAAGAAAGATGCATTTTCATGGACTCTAGAAGCAACGAAGGCCTTTGAACATCTTAAAGAGGCAATGTGCCAAGCATCATTCTTAACTACACCAAACTCCATAAAAATCTTTATTGTGGAATATGATGCACCAGGAAATGGAGTTGGTGATGCTTTAACGCAAGAAGAAAGACCCATTGCATTTGAAAGTCGTCCAATCAAAGGAAAGTATTTACACAAAGCTATTTATGAGAAGGAAATGTTGGAAAGACTACAAGCACTTAAGATATGGTGACCTTACATAATGACAAGATCCCAGTTCAAACAATATTGCCAAAACCTGACGAGGAAGGGAAAATCATATTGGAACCTAGAGAAGTCATAGAAACAAGAACCTAACAACTATGAAATCAATCAATTTCAGAGTATCTCATCAAGTGGAAGAACTTACCTGCTAAATATTCCACATGGGAGGACAAGAATTTTATACGAAAGCATCCATAACTACTCAAGCATTGAGGAAAACACTTTTTGAAGGAGAGGGGCATGTTAGGTCCCTATAATACTAGTGTAACCCCTTATTGTTATTATTGCAACCCCCTTACTGTATTATTGTGCCCATATAGTCCCCATGCTATTATTATTATGCACCATACAAGCCCACTATTGTTATTGTTGTGCCCTTACAATGTTATTGTTATGTAGGTTGTGATTGTCTTGGGACCCCTTAGACTCCTATATATAGAAAGGAGGTCTTGTCATTTGTATCATCCAAGAATTACTCATTTGTGTAATGTAAAGGAGGTTTCCCCCTCGAAGAGGCTTAATTTGAAGGTGTTTATCTCTCTTTCTATATTTCTGTGAACTGGTTTCATAACAATGTATTAGAAAGATCTGTACCTACCATTGAATGAAAATCATGGAATTCTACGAGTATGATGTACGCAAAATGGGAGATTCTCGACAGAAAGGCGCTAGGAAAAATATGTCTATGTTTGGTAGTGTCAACGAAATTCAACATTTCAAATTAAACAAAAACAAAAGGTTTAATGATGGCATTGCCTAAACTATATGAAAAACCCTTGGTATCAAATAAGGTATTTATTATGAAGTGTCTATTTACTATGAAGATGTCAAAAGGTGGATCTATTTTTGATCATTTAAATTAATTTAACAAGGTTACTATTCAATTAAGCTATGTAGGGGTAACTTTTGATGATGAAGTTAGCGCTATGCTATTTCTGTGCTCAGTGATAAAAAGTTGGAATGGCCTAGTTATGGCTATTAGTAACTCTATATTTGGATCTAGTACTTTAAAGTTTGATGATGTTGTTGGTGCCATCCTTAGTGAGGAAATGCGACAGAAAATCTCCAGTGAGACATCAGGTAATGCTTTGAGTACAAAGACTAGGGGAAGAAATATTGAAAGATGAAGGAGCCTAGGAAATCACAGTAAGTCAAGAAAAGGTAGACCCAAATCTAGATCAGGGATATTGTGCTGGAAATGTGGAAAGAAAGGATACTTGAAGAAAGACTGCAAATCTCGAAAGGGAAAAGAAGGAGATGGAAAATAAGAGAGAAATCATGAAGTGGATGTGACAGGTGTTGTGTTGCAATATTATTTTATTCTATCATTACATGATATTATTGATTCATGGGTGGTAGATTCAGGGGCTTCAATCCATGCCACACTTGATAGGAAACATTTTCATAACTATGTTCAAGGAGATTTTGGACAGGTTCATCAGGGTGATGATAAGCTCTGTAAAATCAATGGAATGAGTTAGGTTTTTATAAAGAAACAAAATGGAAACCAATGGCTATTGAAATAGGTAATGCATGTTCCATATCTGAAGAAAAATCTAATTTCAATTGGGTAGTTAGGTGGTGAAGGTTGTGTAACTACATTCACCGAAAAAACCTGGAAGGCCACTAAAGGAGCCATGGTAATAGATAAATGAGAAAAAGTTGGTACATTGTATTTATGTAATGATATATCTGATTATGTTAATGATTTAACCTCCAAAGGAGCATATACGACACTTTGACATTAGAGGATCGAGCACATGAGTGAGAAGGGGATGTAAATTCTTCACTCAAGAAATTTATTGCCAAGTTTGAAGCATGTTGATTTGGATTTTTGTGGGAATTGTGTTTATAGAAAATAAAAGAGAGTCTGATTTATCAGAGTTGGGAAGGAAAATAAGAGCGAAAAACTAGAGCTTGTGCATACAAATGTATTGGGACCTTCTCAGGTATATATTAAAAATTGTAGCAAGAAATTCTCAAATTGATTTTGCCTTGATTAAATTGAGAAAATTTGACTTTCCACATCAATAGTCAAATTGGATGATATTAACTTGTCTGACATGGATTGTATCACCTATTTTACTCAGTGAAATTGAGTTGGAGGAGTTAGAGTTCAATTTTTCATGTGTAATTTCTAATTTGTAGTAATCAAGGTTAGTTATCTCAAGTTGTTTTTAGTTAAACTAGTTCCAACTATTGGAGGGTCAAGTTGTGTAGTGGGACTTTAGTCAAACTCAGTGATCATCCAACTAACTGATCAATCAAACAAAAATAGCTAGTGCATGCAGAGAATTCAAGTTACCCAGTTGAGGTGGATATTCCAAGGCAGTGTAACCCAATTTGTAGACTAGTCTTGAGTGGATAGGTGTTGCATGCAGTCAGATGATCAACCTAAGGAATTGTACAATTTAATTGGAGGTATTTACTAAATAATAGGGGCTAATTCCTCAAGGAGCAATTGTTATAGCATTATTCAACACTCTTGTAGTTATGATGTTATTATATGGCCTTGGGCAACCCTTTCCCATTTATACTTTCTCATTTATTAAAAAACTAAATTTTAAATTCCATATGTGAATATGCCCTTATAAAAGCACATGTAAACGCGGATACCATATTACCAAACCCGCGTACATAATTTAAAATATCATAAAAAAATATTTCCTGTTTCTCGGGCGAGGTTTACGGGTTTTACTGAAAGCCCACCTACAGGAGCGCGTGGCCTAACTGAATCAATTTATTTTTGGTGGTATTTATACACCTCATGGAAAGGCCTAAAACATAGAAGGAGATAGGATATTAACATTATAGTCCTTTTGTCCCTAGATCAAGTATGATTTTCCTTGTGCCTCTTGTACTCCCAGTCATAGGAAACCCTTGTTTCGTTGTAAACATGTTCATCTTCCATTATATGACATCCTTTTGCACATATTGAGAGGTGACCTTCGAGGCTTGGGCTTGATCGATCTAGAAGAAGGTTCATTGATGCCGTGGTTAGATCAAGTTGTATTCTTCCACTCTTATTTGCTGATATCAATAAAGCAGCTTTGTCTTGTTCCTGAAATGTTGTGATCTCATGTTTTTTATAATTCATGTCTAATATAACATGCTTTATATATCTATACTTGATGGTCTAACATGTTTAATATGCAGATTATTTTAACTACTTGCTATGTATATGCTTCTCTGGTTTGTGTTGCAAGTCTGAACACTTTGGAGGAAACAAAGTGTTTGGACCCTACGAGATTGACATCAAATGTAGGACCTTCGGGTATTCTTCACAAATCCAACTTTAGTAGTTTTCATAGTTTTATTTCTTGAATGAGTGCTTCTTGTTGATAGCATGCCTTTGATCTGTTGAGGTTGTCAACCCTTCCCTAAGGGAATTTTCTCCTGCTAACAAATTAGGTGACCCCACTGGGGAATACAGTCTTGTATTTCCTAGAAGGGTTGTTTTATTCTTGATCTGGGATCTCTTTTTTTGTTTCTTGATTTTTACAGCCTTATTAATTCACTTGCAGTCTGGGAAGTCATTCTGATCTTTTGGATCACACCTGTACTTTTTATTTTCCCTATTTTTATGCATATACACATGTTTCTTTGTACATAGTCGCGTTCACAGGTGGTTTATTCCAAATAAGCCCATGTACATGTGTGTTTCTTCAAACACCGTCGCATATACACGTGGATTTCTCGATACACAGTTGCATATATGTGGAAAATTTTCAATTTTTCAATTTTTTTCCTCCAATTTTGGGAAGTAGCCTAGTTTTTCTGCTCTTTTAGAGTCATTTGCAGTTCGAAATGATCTGGTTTCTTGCTGGTGTCAGTTTCTTTGTCTCTTTTTGCAAAAGTATTTTTTCAAACTAGGGTTTGCTATTTGGTGAAGTTTTTTACTTTTGAGTTTAGATTTTAGACCTTTTGGTAAAGTATTTGATTGTTCTATACATCTGGAGTAAACAGTTGTTTTTCAACTTGCATTAAGATCCAATCTTTTCATTGCCTCATTTTCATTCTTGAAGTTGCTTCTTTTTGTTTCTTCTTGTTGGTTTGAGAAAGATTTGCAATCTTGGTTCAGTGAATGATTTTGGGTTTTTTGAGATCTTTGGTCTGCTGAATATTTTGTGTGTCCTTTAGATCAGGTTATTCAAGTGTTTTTGACCTTTTGTTGGTATTATCATTCCAGTCATTGTTTATGGTTGGTGAAATTTGGTGTCTTTTTGCTTGATTTTGATATTGAGGTCATTAGTTGTTTTTTATTCTTGAATCTTTTATTAAAAGCACTTAAAAGGAAAAAATGAAAAAACATTTGTTTTTTTCCTTTCTTTTCTTTGATTCGATCTTTTTGTTTATCAACAAGTGTGTGAATTTTTATTTGGATTTGGAATTTTATTTGCTTGAGAGATATTTTTGTTGGATGTTTGTTTCTCCTTGTTTGGTCAAATTTTAACTTTAGGATATTAAAAGAGCACATTTGTTTGTTTAGAGCATTCCATAGAATCTTCCACTTAAGCATTTTAGTATGCATTAAGTAGTTTTCATTTAAGGCATTTCTGTTTTAGTCTCTTTAGATAGATGATGAATCTGTGAACGTATTTAAAAGAGAAAATTAGTTTTTTCTTTCATAGGTTTCTCATAAAACCCTATAGAGATCACTTTTCATCGAAGAAAAATAAGTTGCATTTTGAATGTAGCCTAGTTTTCCATTGATTTCTTTTTGTGTCAGAACATCATAGGTTTCACTTCCGCTACCCCTGACTTAAGTAACAACCAATAAAATCAAGCACTTAATTTAAAATGAACTAGATTTTTATTTTTGTCATAGATACATCAACTAGTATACGAAATTTAAGGGCTTGGAATTTGTGTGTGGAGAGTAAACTCTCCAAGGCCACTCTAAGCTAAAACATAGAAGTTGATTAAAGAGTGAAAAATCCATTCTCGTTAACCTATCCAAGAAATCTCTTCTAACACATGAGTTAAGCATGAGGACGAGTGAAGACATGGAAAGAGAGATACCCCCTCTCCTACTTGTTGGATCCCATGCCCACGATTGTTCTGCCCGACTTCTAATTACTAAATTGTGACCTTAGTTGCATATCCTTGGGATCACACATGTGACTATGGGGGGGGGGGGGGGCGGGGAAATACCCGTGGTATCTAAGGTAGATGTTGTATCACTTTCATAGTATTTTTGGAGGGTGCCCTTGTGAATCTTGGGTACTTGCATAAAAAAAGGCTATTGTTTGGAGGTCAACATAACTGTTTCTGATACCTTCGCTGGTAGGCTTGTGCTGTAATTATCCCAAACTATCTTCAGAAGGTTCTTATCTTTGATTTCTTATATTTTGGTGCTTGGTCCTAATCACACGGATTGGGAAACCTAGAAGCCACTTGTTTGGTTGTATCTTTAGGGATTTTTTTAGTGAGTGCTATCTGCTCCTAGATTGCCATAACTTTTTATTTTTTGAGTCTTTAAAAAGTTCTCTTAAATTTAAAATTGGCTAATTGACATGTTCGTCAATCTAGGAGGCTTCTTCGGCTTTCAATTGTGAGTGTTGAGCCTTCATCTAGAAGGCATAAGAGTATTTTTGCTATTGATTTTCAACTAGTAGCAGTTGACACATCGAATATTAATCCAACTTTAGGGGCTCTTATTTCACAGGGTGAACCTAGTGTGGTCCATAATTTGGATGGAAATGCTCCAATCCTAGCTAGGGTGCTCTTCCAATTAGAAGACAAGATTGATATTGAAGAAATTCCTGCATCCCCCGTGACTCCTTCGATACCCCTTCCTTCTCATCTTTCGTATGTTGTATCATACGTTGTTACCCCGAATCACAGGCTGAGAAGCCCTATTCACTCTCCTTATTTTTTCCAAATGGACAATGTTAGTGGCGTAACCATTTTTGCAAATAATTCTAGTGTGCAGACCCCTCCTTCAGTTTCAGGTGCGGGTAATATTGCAATTTCTACCGTACACCTAGTATAATAGTTGCTGGCTCTACCTTCATTCCAGTTCTAAGGTGGGGCACCCAACCATTCACTTCTTTCATTGGTACCTATCCTTTTGGGATGACATCTAGTGGGATTCCCCTAGTTCCCTCAACCTTTCCATTTGTTGTTTCTGCATCTATGACTTCTATGCCAAGTGGCTCAACATCCTTTCACAGTTTTTCTTTTGGAAGTGGTCATATCCCTCCTTCCAATCCATCATTGAACTTAGGACAAACTTAGAATGTTAATCCTTTCCAAGGAGATCAAGGATGGCCAAATCCTTCCATTAGTGGGTTGGGAGCTGGGAATTCATCCCATTTATTTGGTCAGTAGGAGAGTATGCCTGTTGTCACTCACTGCTAAATGTGTTTTCAGCTGTGAAAAGGGTGAAAAAGAGCATTGAAGTTTGAAGCCATCTCCCAAGCCACATAATCTCTCAAAGCTAAATCATACCCTCTCCATTAAATAGACTCAGAATAATATTTCCAACGGCAGGTGGAAGTACAAAAATGGACTTCTGGATCAGAAGTTAGAGCAGTTGGAAGATACCCTTTGAAAGCCAGAAAACAAAGAGAAAATGACTAAGGGTAAGGCTCTTTGCAAATTGAAATTGAGGTTTTTTTGAAGCAACAGCAGGGGAAGACAACGAAATATGCGATCAGTTGATCATCGATATCACAAATCATAAATCGAAGGTCCATGGCCCAGAGCATATCAAAGATCGGTGATCACAACAACACAGATATTGCAAATAAGAGATTAGCAGGTCCAATGGACCACTCTTAAGAAGTTGCTGGAGGAATGCGTTGATGGTGTCAAAACATTGGGAGGGACGAAAACAAGGTAATGAAGGAAATCAACAAAAATCCAAGGGCGGACAAGCCTTTCTCTCTCCCCCAACAAGCCATGTGGCGTAATCCCATTGGTCTCAATGAATTCACATGGAAGCTGACGTTAGCATGATGTGGTGGTACGAAGGACATGTGGCACACAGATATTCCATTTTCAATGGTCCAAAGAGGGCATATCTGGGCAACACGTGTCACCACTCACAAGGTGACATGTAGCAAAGGATGATGTCACATTGAAAATAAAAAATCGTAGGATGAGGCATGTTGTTACGTCCAATTTAAAACTAAAATTGTGATCATGAGATAAAGGAGTTGACCCATGGTCACATAAAGGGCTGAAGAGACAAGGTCTAAGCCTTAAAGGGGTATCGACAATTAGCAATCAACAAAGTTGAAATGTCATAGCTCTAAGTTAAAGGTCCTTGATTGCAAGCTGTCGATAAGAAACCTTCGATATTTGGTTGAGCCCTAGGTCACAGCCCATGGTCCTAACATGAAGAAACACTGCAAGGGGCTGAAACAAAAGGAGCCAAAGGAGATCAGGACTCCATGTTCTATAACATCTCTTAGCGTAAGGGTCCTGATACAACGATGAATCGATAGCATGGTACATAGCTTTGAAGGTGGATGGGTTGGTAGCTGAAGTATTTAATGAAGACATGGTGCAGTGACAAATTAGTATGGGGGGACTCAAGAAGATAAATGGTTGAGCATGGGGCTCCACTAAGTCATAAATGCAAAGGAATGGTTGGGAAAACTCTGTCGTTTCTCTGTGACAAGCAAAATCAGTTGATTGCTACCAACTACGAAGAGTGGAGAAGTTGGGTAGTTAAGGCGAAAGTGACAAAAATTAGCCCAGAAGAAGGAAAGGCACATCATGATAGAGGCATGGCTTGATTAAAGTCCTTTTTAGGAATAACAGAGGGACACTTCCTCCATCATCTTTCCATTTTCCTTTTCTTTTCATTATTCTATAATTTCTTTTTGTTTTCAGGAAAGGGATCAAATCCTTGGAAATCATTTTGGGTAGCAGAGCTATCATAGGCTTAGGCAGCTAGTCAATCTGATAGCTAGCCCTGAGCTGAGATATTTTGTTAATGTGGATTCAAAGCCCCCCTTCTTTGTATAAATAAGTGGAGAAACATTTAATAATGGTTCTAAATTCTGCACCCACAATGTTCCAAATTGTTGGAAATAATACTGAGAGGGGGGGTGAATCAGTATTATCAAGTCAACTATTTTTCAATTCAACCACAAATTTGTATACGCTACTTTAGTTAGAGAAACTAGCGTATATATGCAACTTTAGTTAAGGAAAGCAATGTATAACTCACAGACTTGTAATTTAATTATTCTTCAGGTGTTAATCTTAAATTAGTGAGTCAGAACCATATAGATATCAACTAGGAATAGAAAAATAGTGTAGACAGTCACACATAAGAACACAAGATATAAGGTGGAAACCCAATGTGGGTGAAAACCACCTGCTGCAATATGTCTCTATCTTCTTTCAATTAGAAACTTATTTTTACGAAGATTCTGTACTGGTGCAGTCCTTTACCAGTATGCAGGCTACAACCCTCTCTCTCATTCTCTAGCTTCTCCTGGAAGGGAGCTACAACCCCCTTTAGCTCTTGTACTAGTAGTGGTACTAGTATGCAGGCTGCTACCTGCAGAAGGCTTCAACCTTCTCTTTCTTCCAGGGACCACATTTCATCAATTTTCAGACTGGATCCATGAATTCAATCAAACATCAAGTATATTTGCAACAATCAATTTCCTTTGTACAACCCAATATAGAATCAATCAAAATCTTCTCAGAATTTTGTAATACCAGTAACCATACACTAATGCTGAACCCAGAACACTACAATACTCCACAGAAGTAGCTAGAACATATTTCAAGAGACGTATGCTACTTCACTATGCATAAACCTGCATACATATGCAGTTGTATCAAAGTCAACCAGCGTATATGCTTTCTTCAGTTGCTGAACCTGCGTGTATATGCGCCTATGTTGCTCTGAACCTGCGTACAGATCTATACAAGGCAATTTTTCTTCTTTTCAAGTTTCAGACATCAATTATACCCAGTTTATCAGATTTAGAGATCTAATCCTGCGCCAAATATAACAAATCAAAAACCATATAATGATACTTCCATTCAAGCCTTAAGGTCTTGATTCATCAATAGAACTTATCCATCTTTTAGCACTCAGGTTCTTCCTTGGATCAGATTTAGGAATGCACCATAAACCAATCACAGTGTTCCCGATATTGCTCTTCTTCAGATATTCAATACTTGAATCAATACACTTGCCAAATGATCTCCTTCCCTTTAATAGTCTAGGCCTTACTCAAATCATGGTCCAAAACCATTAAGAACCAATACAAGGAACCCAATACCTGGGTTCAACACCTTGGATGCAATACCATAGACCAAAAGCATAGGTTCAAATATGTCAGACTAAATATCATGAACCAAACATAATTTTTCCCACATGTATGCGCTTTTCTTTGCATGAAAGTGCG
Source organism: Pinus taeda (assembly GCA_000404065.3). Taxonomy (NCBI): domain Eukaryota; kingdom Viridiplantae; phylum Streptophyta; class Pinopsida; order Pinales; family Pinaceae; genus Pinus; species Pinus taeda. The sequence continues at coordinate 209,254 of APFE030112126.1, read as the reverse complement.
TGCATACGCATACATGCTTTTTGATCGGTGATACCGCGTGCATACGCAACTTTGCTGAGAGGAACCTGTGTATACGTTATTTTCTTCCATTCTGATTTCCTGAACTGTGATCTGCCACTTGAGAACGTTGCCATCAAGGACAACATCTGTGCCATAGTGCCAAACTTGTTTCATAATGCCAACACAAATTCTATGGTTCCATTTTTCTTCTAAATGCTTGTTCATGAGGGACTTGAATGATACACACGCTGAATGTAATGGATTGGGGATTGGGACTCGAGGATTAATGAAATTATTCTGTTGATTCCTATCAGAGCGACACACAATATGTTTTTCCCTCTGTAATCTCATTCCATATGTTTTTCTTTCTCTAAAATAGTGTGATGAAGCTGTTTGTTTTCTCCCTTTTTCATGATCATATATTTATTAGCAAGTAGCAACAGTACCTATGCTAGATACAAATTTACTTAAGTACATGTAATATGCACATATTTTCTTGAGATTTGGGATACAAATGTGCCCATAAGTATATGGCCTGCAACCCTAACTAATGCTCCACTTTTTCCGCTCTGTGACCTCTTCCCTCTTCCATATTTCTGCTAGAACATTATTGCTTAGGAATTTGTTGGTAGCCCTATGCATCTAATTCCCTCCTTTCCCTCCTCCTCTCCACCTTTACTACAACTGCAATGTTAAGTTGCATGTTGTTGTGTGTCGGCCACTAGAACTAGACATTTATCTTTGACGTTGGCCCAATTTACCCCCTACACATTTGGACCCATGTATTGGCTTGAGTTTACCTTCATTAAGGCCGACTGAACCAAGCCCCCCTTTTTATTTTTTTTAGCAAACTTTGTGGCAATTGGAGTGTAATCGAAAGCCCACATTGAAAATCTTCCACGCACTCCTGTCTTTAAGATGTCCTAGGAAGCTTTCTATGTCCCTTGAAGCACTTGTGCTACAGGTGCCATTAAAAGTGACAAAAATGCCCTTCCCTTATACCGAGACCTCATAGGTCTTTCCTCTGCTAGTTGGTGCATGGAATCCTTATCAGGGGTTATTCCCTTCTTTCAATGTCTTGTTAGGTGGAAACCATCCTATGTATGGTAACCTTGTAGAAGGTGGTGGATAACATCTAAATAATTCTGGGCCACAAGGATTTTCTTATGGTTTGACTCCTTCTACAAGAAATCCATGGAAACTTGGTGCCTCTCCAAATCTAGGATACTCTTTTCATAATATCGAAAATTATACTCTTGGTGGGTGGAATTCTTCGGCTCCTTCATGCTTACTGATGAGCCCCAGAAATGGGTAACTATATGGGCTCATTCTGCCTATTATTTTCATTTAATCCATCATTCTCTATAGTTTTGTGCATGTTTTTGAATATATTTATGTCAAAAGAGTGAATGGGGATAGTCACTTTGCCACATAGCCTAATGAGTGTTTATTGTAGAGTTTTGGACATTTTTGGACAGGACTGGGCATTTATGAGCATATTGATAGCCAAACTTGAGGAAACAGGGCTGAGGGCTTCTAGGAGGGGTGTCTCTTGGATTAATGACCCCTTCCTCAAGTTCTCAACCAGCAGTTCGGAGTAAAAGGGCCCACAATGATGATCCAAAGGGGTAGCCGAGCAAGTCTAGTAGAGCTACTGTTATCTTCAGTTTAGGCAGCCGAGTTCCTAAAGTTTAGGAGGACTATTGGGAGTCCCGACTTATATAAATAAGAAAGCTTCAAACCTCAGTAGGTTAGCCATTTTATAGTCTATTTTCGTACTTTTGTGTAGTCTTGTACTTAGCTCATTTTCGAGCTCTTTTTGCAGACAATTTTGTGATGTAACTATTATTTTTTGATCAATGAAGATGAATCCAGTTTTGTACCAGCACTGATATTTTCTAGAGGGCTAAAGCTCTTGGGTTAGGGCCCAACCCAAGTGACCAACACCTCCTTTGTGTATTTATATGTTTCTTTCTTGCATTCATAAGCTGATTTCTATTGTTTAGGTTAAATCTTGCTTTAGTAAAATAGGTTGCTTTTGATGGTTAAATTAGTCGTTCTTGCTTCAAGTTGCTTAAGTAGTTTGCTGTAGTAACAAAGAAAGATCCAAAAATGCTACCAATAGGTCTTGATTTCCTTTCTCCCTCCTTAGGACCATGAATTGAGGTCAAGACACTACTGCTGCCACCAAAAACACAATTTTTTCCTTTCATGCAATTGCTAGTGTTATGTTTTGAGTTGGAGAAGTTGATATTTTCTTGGATTCGCATGCTTAGACCATTTCATGTTCATTTACCATGGATTTCTCAGATAAATTTCTGTTCATAAAGTTCTGTTCAACAATACTTTGTTTTTAGGTCAAATTTTGGGTCAAAATAGACAAACTCTGTTTTTCGGTTTTTGCTTTGGTTAGTTTTGGGAAATAAGTGTGCAGATCACTTGTAGAACACTCTAGTGTATAATTCCTACATATCACAACCTGTACCAGTTCATCTCTCAATATTTCCCCACTCATTCACCTCATGTTACCAATCTGCCCTAATTTATATGTTTTTGTGTAAAGTTGCTTTCTTCCCCTTTGAACAAATCCAACCCTCTCTTTCATTCTTGACCTTCATTAACAGAGTCCTAGACCCTCCAATACCTTCATCCGGCCTTCATTTCCCTTTTCCCACCATTTCCCACCTTGAACCCTCCAAAAACTACTTTCGGCCTCCTGTAGATTCTCCTGTAGAACCTCTTGTAGATCCCTTGCAACCTCCTGTAGAAGTTCATGCGAGCGATTTTTCGAAGTCTTATTGCAATGGAAGTCTCCAGAAGGGTACTAGGGACTTATTAGGACCTCTCCACACCTTCATCATCTTCAGCAAAAGCCAACTCCATCCTTCTTTGCCACCAAACCTCTACACAGTCACAATCAGTCAAACCATAAGCATAATAATTCCACATAAAAATACCCAAAAGTACAAAAAGATTATTTCTTTCCATATCTCTTTAGAAGTAGCTTGAATAAATGCAATTTACCTTTTTAGTAGTTCATGACACCCATTTCAGTAGTTTCTATCTCTTTTCATGCAAAATTAAGGTTTGTTAGGGTTTGTGTTTCATTATAGTTTTCCTTCTCTTTCTGCAAGTAGAATAGCCCTTGTAGAATTAGCTCTCTTTCATCATAGTAAAAGCTTCTTCTAAGAACTCATAGAAGTTGGCTTAAGCTCCTAGCAAATTTGTGCCAGCTGATCAAGTGACGACTTGTAGTAAGAGCTAGTACTTGTGCATATAGCACCATCACTTCCAAGTTTGTTACAAACTACCAGGTTGATAAAAGTAAAGAAGGGAGCCCTAGGAGCTGCAGCATTATTGCTGCAATATTGGATCTCACCACTCTTTTTAGTGCCGTTGCTGGGGAAGCATCAGAGTATTTTGTTATTACTGCTTTTCTTCTATTTTCTACTGCAACCTTCTACTAAGTAGTTTATTTTAGCAAAAGTAGAGTAGTTGTTTCATTTCCATTCTGCAATTTCAATTCTGTGAAAGTATATTAGACATTCTCTTCTTTCATTTCCATTCTGTAATTTCATTTCAGCAAGCGTAGATTAGACATTTCCTACTTTCATTTCAGCAAGCGTAGATTAGACATTTCCTACTTTCATTTCAATTATGCAATTTCCATTTCAGCAAATGTAGATTAGTCATTTCTTTCTTTCATTTCAATTCTACAATTTTCATTTTAGCAAGGTTTATTTTAGTTAGTTGCAATTTGTTGTTCAATCCATTTCAGTTTTTGCAGGTAAAAGCAGAAAAAAACACAAAAACAATCACCCAAAAAAGAGATTTCCTTTCATGCCTCGTAGGAACAAAGACAATTCAGGAAATTCCTACCCAACACCCCCAACACATCACTGAGTCACCCTTCTCTCTTCTTTGGTGGCAGTGATCCAGAAGATCCTATAGGTGAACCTCCAGATATATATGAAGATCCGATAATGGAAGAAGAGGAAGAAACAATTCCTCGTGAGACCATGGCTGAAAACAGAAATGTTAGAAGGAATGGGGAAAGAGTAGAAGGTGCCTTTCCTATCCAGGAGACCAATCGAGACACAAAAATGAAAAACATAAGTCCTTTAGCCTTACCTTACTTCCATGGATTGACTACCAAAGATCCTGATACTTTCTTGTTTGAATTTGTTGTTCTCTGTCGAACCTATGACTATGCAAAAAATGAGTAGAAGTTAAAAATATTTCCTTCTACCCTCAAGGATGTAGCCTTCCACTGGTTCATGGGGTTACCTAAAAACAATATCACAACTTGGGCTCAAATGCAGCAAGCCTTTAATAGCAAATATCGGGACTATTGCAGGTCAAAGGAAACCAAGGAAGAAATCTTCCGAATGACCATGGGTAGTGATGAATCTTTGGAAGAATATGAAGAGAGGTTTCAACTCAGTTATAAAAGGGTCAGGTGCACACCTGACCCTGAATCCCTGAAGTTGGTTCTGCTCAGAGGAGTCCCTGAAGACCTTCTTGATACCCTCCATTTGTTGGATGGGGGAGACATCTATCAACTACCTTATGATGACATAAACACTGTGTTTAGAAACCATTCCAGGTTAGCTAGAAAGAGAGGTAGGGGAAGTCAACCTTTCGCTAGTACATCCTCATCTAGTTCATCCCTTAGAAACGAACTTGAGAATCGACTGGAAGATTTCAAGAGCGAGGTGAGGCAGACTCTTGCCATGCAAATGGATACCTTGCATATCAAAAGGAAACAAGAGGAAGCCGAGAGAGTTTTGGCCATCTTTTGTCCCAGGTGCACGAGAAAGCATCCTAGGAATGAATGTCCACTGCACTCTATAGAAGTGTGTGTAGTCTGTGAACAAGACCATCCTATGAATCAGTGCCCTTCCTTGCCTAAAATAAAAGCTGCATATCAGGGGATTGAAGGAGCCACTAAACCACTCTATTTCATGAACCAAAGGAGGCCACATGGACTCAGAGATTACCATGAGGGAATGCAAGGGACCTCCCAGAGCTACTACCACCCCAATCAAGCCACTTCCATGCCTTCTTGGGGTCCCCTGCTCATCCTTCCTGGTCCACACCCCCTCCTTGGTCATATCCTCCTCAATACTAGGTTCCGCCAGTTGCTTACTCATTTCACCCTTATGCTCAGCCACATCCTTAATGGAATGCACCTCATCAGGGGTGGAGGCCCCAATATAACTCTCCTCCTTCTCTTTTGCCTCCACCACCTGCTCAACCACAACCATTACCTCCTGTTCCTCCAAGAAAACCTTAAATACCTACTCAACCGAACACGAACCTCAATAATTGACAGGCCCAGTAGGTATATAGTGGGGAAACATCATGCCCAACTTATGCTATGGAGATTCAGGAGATTAACCTACGATTTGGGAAGGTTCTCCCACATAGCCAGTCTCCTCCTCCTAAGGAGGATAAGGAAGTAAAACAGGAAAGTGAACCCAAAGTCATTCCACCCTTTCCTGAGAGACTAACTGGAACCACACAACCGACCCCAGAAGAAACTGAACTTCTGGGAGAATTGAAACAATTATGCGTAAAAATACCACTTCTCCAAGCCATAAAGGATGTGCCTATATACAACGAGATGATCAAGGATAAGTGCTTCAGACACCCAGGTAGGCGAAAGAGAGATGCCCCAACTATCAATGTCATAGGGCAACTATCCGACTTGATGTTGGGGCAGGTAATTTGTCTGAAATATCTAGACCCTGGGAGTCCTGTAGTTGATGCCCACATCAATGGCACCATAATCCCCCATACCTTGATTGTTCTAGGGGCTTCCATTAATGTGATGACCAGGGACACTATACTCAAACTCAACCTTCAGGGTTCCCTAAGAAAGACCTCAACATTACTGCAGTTAGCAGACCGCTCCACCGTGACCCCTGAGGGGATTGTGGAAGATGTCATGGTCTCTATTGATTCCTGGGAGTACCCTACTGATTTCCTGGTTCTCCAACCAAAGGCAAAGCTCACTGGGTACCCTCTCATCCTGGGAAGACCTTGGTTGGCTACTGCAGATGCCTACATCAGTTGTCAAGCTGGGAACATGACAATCTTGAATGGGCATATGTCCAAACAGTTAGTCCTCTATCCTCCTGCCCAACCTCTGCTTGAACATGATTTACCTCTCTGGTTGGAGAAGGAAGATGAGGATGAAGTCTATTCCGCACCATTGTGTACAGTAGAAGCTACCATGGGGGGTCCACAAATCGAGGATGATCTTATTGAGAACTTGATTCAGAATCCACCCCTGAGTGTGTTTCCCTTAGAAGAGTTGGTGGAAGAAACCCAAGCTAATCCTTCAGTTGATCTCTGTGTGGCTAATATGACCTCCCTCCGAGTTAAGAACATGGAATTTGGCCCAGAAAAAACTTTGAAGATCAACTCATCCCTATCCACCTCTCAGGAGAAAGAACAATGTAGCTTATTGAAGAATCACTTGGATGCTTTTGCTTGGAGCTATAAGGAGATGAAGGGAGTCCACCCTTTAGTCTGTACTCATTATATTTACATTAAAGAATATTGTAAACCAATTAGGCAGCCTCAAAGGAGGATGAATCCAACCCTTAAGGACATTGTCAAAGAAGAACTGCAAAAGTTGCTGGATGCATGATTCATCTACCCCATCTCTAATAGTGAATGGGTTTCTCCTTTGGTGCTAGTGCCAAATAAAACTGGGAAGTGGAGAGTCTATGTAGATTATCGGGAACTAAACAAGGCCACCAAGAAGGACCATTTCCCTTTGTCTTTCATAGATCAAGTGTTATATGGCCTAGCAGGGAAGAAGTTCTTCTTCTTCCTAGATGGGTTTAGCGGGTACAACCAGATCCAAAGCAGCTTGAAAGACCAAGATAAGACCACTTTCACTTTTCCATGGGGTATTTTTGCATATCGGGTCCTTGCTTTTGGGTTGTGCAATGCTCTTGCCACTTTCCAGAAAGTAGTACTGAGCATATTTGCTGAATTGGTTCATGATTCAGTGGAGATCTATATGGATGACTTTACCCCTTATGGTTCTAACTTCTAGGAAGTTTTGACTAACCTAGGAAAAGTTTTAGCCAAGTGTATTAAAATGATCCTGTCCCTCAGTCCTGAAAAATGCGAATTCTTGATGACCAAAGGGGCCATGCTAGGTCATACAATTTCTCAACAAGGATTATAGGTGGATCCCAACAAGATTGCTATCATCCAAAGGGTCCCACCTCCTCAAAAGGTAAGAGATGTTCAGAGTTTTCTAGGCTTAGCAGGGTATTATAGAAGATTCATTAAGGATTTTAGTAAGCTATCCTCTCTATTGTTTGGTCTTTTGGGAAAATATGCTTAGTTTATATGGATTGACAACTGTAAAGAGGCTCTGGATGCCTTGAAAGGTAAGCTGGTAACCACCCCAATCTTGAGAGGCCCAAACTGGGCCCTACCTTTCCACATTCACACTGATGCCTTGAACAAAACAATAGGAGCAGCCTTAAGGCAAGTTGAAGAGAACCTCCCTTATACCATATATTTTGTCAGCAAAAACTTGTCCAAGGCATAATTAAACTACATTGTAACCAAAAAGGAGCTCCTAGCTGTATTCCATTCCCTAAACAAGTTCAGACACTACATCACTAGCTATCAAACATTCATACACACTGGGCCTATAACACCACCTAGAAAACCACCACAGGGTTTACACCCTATGAGCTAGTCTACGGGAAGAAGGCTCTACTTTCAATAGAATTTGAATATAACACATTAAGGATGGCAGCTCAGCTAGACCTAGATCTCAGCCATGCACAAAAAGAAAGATTGCTTCAGCTAAATGGATTGGATGAACAGAGAATGCAGGCCCTACTCCAAACAGAGGTAGTCCTAATTCAAAGTAAAATATGGCATGACAGACACCTCAAAGAAAAACAATTCTAGCAAGGAGATTGGGCACTACTATATGATTCAAGATATAAAGATTTCAAGCGAAAACTGAGGACAATATGGCTGGGACCATATATAGTAGAAAAGTGCAATGACAATGGTTCAGTCCTTATCTAGACCATAGATGAAGAAGCCATCCCCATGCTCGTTAATGGGCATATATTGAAAATCTATAGGAAGCCCCTTTCTAAGCAAGAGTTCATTGAGAATCTGGGAAAATCAGTGTTAGTAATGGAGCAGGGCCCTGTCTCCACTCCACCCACACCTTGAGCAAACAAACAAAAAAAAGAAGAAGGAAAAAACACAGAAAAAACAGAAAAAGGGAATAAAAGATCCCTGGGCAAAAACCCCTTGGAGGCACACAGGGCAGGCAGTGAGGGTGAAAACCTCCTGGAGGTGCCCCAGCTGTCTCAAAAAAAAAAAAAAACCTAACTTCTTTTGAATAAATTGCAGGTTGCAGGAGGGTCACACAAGAGAAAAAACCATGGTCAGGTTGCATATACCCTTCATAGTCCATCGCTCCTCACCTTTATTCTTTTCCAGGCCCTGGTCTCATTTGTTTTGAAAATACCACGTCCTACAGGAAACCCTGTGTATTCTACAGGAGGATCCTATAGAAACTATAGAAAGGCCAAAATCAAGTTTAGAAAAGAACTCGAGGGATGGAAGTTTGTCTAGAAGGCTTGTGGACCTCCTTGCCACCATCCATCTGGCTAACTCTCCATTCCACCCCTGTGCACTCACACTTCCACTTGCATTTCTTTCCTTGGACAGAAAAAATATAGACATTCTGCTTCTTTCATTCTATAAACACAAAAAAATGATGACAAGTAAAGTAGCAACATTCTTCTTGCTTATTCTTACCTGATACCTCCCAGCTGCTATTTATTTCATTCAGAACCTTTGTCAACTATCTTTTTAAGCTTGCTCAAGCATCAGCCTAAATTTCAGAAGGAGAAGCAGCTACAGAAAATCCCATAGGATTCCTGTAGCAACTGATCCCTTTCAAAAACAAACTCCAGAGACAGGGTCAGCGCAGCAAGATATATGAATCATGTAAGGAGCAAATCTTGATCAAGAAATCATCAATATGAGCCGAAGGCTAAGCATGCAGAGCACCAGCAGTGACAACAATGAAGAACTGAAGTGCCAAAGTCCGAAGCATGCATAGCACAACAGTGACTAAGCAGGTAAGTGGCTAAATCTATTCATCGATTGCATGAATATTATTTCAAAACTACATGAACTATGAGAATGGTCACGATTAAGTGGAATCGGTGGCAAGCTAACTGGCCACCCTCATCTAGTTCACACATCCTCGTGTAATTCAATTGAGCCTTGTCCAATTCAAACTGCTGATCAGATACGCAGTCAGCACGTGTGGCATGTCAACTCAAAAGGAAAACATTCGATACCGGTAGTGGTGGCGGCATATAATAGGAGTAAGGGAGGTGATTGTGGTTAGGTGACATGAAGAACCATAATTACACGATGTAGGACCAACGGTCCGGATGGGGATAACATACCCATTCGGCCACTTCACCTCCTCACCGCGGATTACGCCAGCAGTTAAGTATAGTGCAGTCTAAGCTTCCACCACCCTTTGTTTCATTTTCATTTACGAAGTTCTCGACTGCAGTACTCATCTATCACCTTCAGAACAACAAACCAGTCATTTTCTGCCAGTTTTTCAAAACCCTTCGATCTATCAGGTTCTACAGGAGAACTACTGCATTCTATAGGAGTAGGAACACCATCTACAGGAGGGTTTCTACAAGAAGGACAAAGAGCAGCTCTGCAGTGGAAAAAGTAGGAATTTTTGTCAAATTTGAGCTAGGAATGAGGTAGGCTTGAAAACCTCCTCTGTATACGATATGTCTAGATAAGGTGGTGGATTAAAAATAGAGTTCTACACAGTCTCTCTGTTCCTTCTCTGCATTCAAAATCTGCCTTTTTCTTCCTCACATTCTACTAAAAAAAGGGGATGAAATGATAGAAATCAAACCTAGGAAGGAACCAAAATTGCAAGTTTGTCTACTCTGTAAAAAACCACTGCTTTATATAGTCCCTGTTCTGTCAAAGTATTGATTCTTCTAAGAACCAAGAAGAAAATTTAGGTTGAGAACCATTTGAAGAAAGGGAAAATTGCAAATTGGTGTTGTGAAGAAGAAGCACACGGGAAATTCCTCCTATAGTTTCAGGAAAAAAAAACTTAGCTGTCCCTATGTTTCTGATTTTGGAAATTGTTGTTTTTTTCCTCATCGGAGAACTTTCAAAACCCACTGAACACCATGCCAGGAGGTTTTATGAGGAAGGAGCCTTTGAACTCCAACAAATTGCATGAGCACCCTGAGGTGGTGGCCCTCTTCACTAGGGCAAACTAGATGACTTTCTTCAAAAGAATTCATGGATATGATGATGAGGTGACTGAAGAATTTTTGATGTCCTTAAGACCCCATTCGAAAAAACATGCTACAGCCAGTCTCAAGGGTTTGAATCTTGAGCTTACACCTAATTTTATCAGTAGAATCATAGGTGTTCCACTTGGGCTCCCTTGGAATAAGGAGGAAAAAACATTGGGACAGGTTGCTAAGAAGACATTCTTTCAGCCTGAGGAGCAACCTGTAGAGGATAAAAATGGGGTGAGAAGGACAAGATTACCTCCTCCATGGAGTGAAGTTAGCTACCAAATAATGAAATATATCACTTGTGAAGGAAGGTTTAGTATAATTTATGGTTATCACTTCCGGTTATTGCATGGATTGAGATATGGGATGGACCTGCTTGCAGTTAGGAAACTCAGTCTCCCATATTCTTCCTCCAGTCATTGATAGAATGTGGCACCAAGTTGAATGCAGGGGTCCTAGACTAGCTGAACCACCATGGCCTCATTAAATTATTGGTGGAAGATGCCCTACACACATACACCATCCCCATAGCTTGGGAAATCTTCAGGAATATGTCTAGAGGAGATGAAATCAAAACTTTGACTGAGGACATTAGCCCATCTAGCAATGAGGAGGAAGAAGAGAAAGAGGAAATTGAGAAAGAAATTCATGAGGAGACAAAATATTTAGACAGAGGAGGAACAAGGAATGGAGGAGAAGCAGAAAGAAGTGAAGAAACTTGACAAATCTACTGTTGTACCTAAGGCAGAAAAGAAAACAGACTCAAAAACAGAGAAGAGGAAAAGAATAGAAGTTGAGAAGAAAAAGCCCAAGAAAGCCTAGAAAAAGACTACCACAGGAGAGGCAGGGACCCAGCAAGAACAAGAGAAGGCATCACCAGAGATAGCAGAGACACAAGCAAAAATAGCAGACATGGGAAATACTGCAGAAGATGAAGGAAAAGAACAACAGAAAGAAACATCCCCTGAAACATTGGCAAAAGAAGAAGCAGTTGTGCTTGCTGCATTGAACACTCCAGCAAAACAAAAGGGAAAAAGAAAAAGACAAACATCCATGTATTTCAAGGCTAGGAGAAGCACCAATGTTAAGGTGGGAAAGCCCCAACCACCATCAAAAGAACCTATAATCATTGAGGATGCACCTACTGAGAAAAAGGAGGAATCCCCCTCCAAGATCTCTCTCACCTATGAGAGAGGAAGTCCCAAAACTTCCACTTGGAAAGAAAGAATCAAATTGATGGATTCTAAAGCAGTCCTATAGGAAGCTCAAACCTCTCTATAGGAGACACTGGCCAAGTTGAAAGAAACTGAAAAATTAGAAGAGAAGGCAGAAGAACAGTCACAAGAGGAAGGCATGGCCAAAGAGATACCTGAACCAATCCCTCAGCCTAATTTAGTCTCCTATTACAATCTCCTAGAAGGTGGGAAGATCATCCCACAAAAATTTGTTGTACCTCTTTTCTTTGAATTAGAACAATAACAGGTTAGAACCCAAACCTGGATACAGATTGCTAAATCTAAAGGAGTTCAAGATATAGGGCACATGGAAGAATAGTTGAGAGAGTCGAGTAGGGAGTTGGGCATGGTAAGACACACAGAGAGCATGAGAAGAACCCAACTACAGGAAGAAAATGAACTGTTGAAAAGGCAGTTACAAGAACGAGAATCTAAAGGGGAAGACAAGTTTCCAATCTTGGAAGGGTAGCAACAACAAGAAGGACCCCTAGCAGACAGTGAACCAACACAGAAACAACAATAAGAGGAAGAGTCGCAGACCAATGTTGAAATGTAGACGAAACAACAGGAAGAAAAAGAATCACAAACAACAGCTGAAGTGTTTATTTTGAAACAACAGTTGCAGGAAAAGGAAGCCTAGATGGCCTACATGGCCAGCTGGGCAATGGAGGCCTTGCAATGCAGACAACTAGCTAGATCCTATGCACTTTATCTCAAAGACCAATGGCTCCAATTCCAGATCAAAACATTGGACCAGAGGGGCACCATCCCATTTCAGGATTATGATAAGTTTATGCATTTATGTGACAATAGTACAGTTGAGGATAAAGGCAAATTATCAGAATTTTACCTCCATAATATGGCACTACCAGACATGAACTTATGGGATCCAAATGTTGCACTGGAAGACCTATAACTCATGGCTATGGCTTCCTGGATGAGCCACGAGGAAAAGAGAGCAGGGGAAATTCAAAAGATAATGGCAAAAGAACTAAGTGAGCCCCTGATGATAAGGACAAAACTAGCAGGACCATTGGCTCTTATTTATGCCCATGAACACCTTGCAGCCAATCCCCAAGTTCTCGCTGATTATGTTGATAGGCAAGCACAAGCGATCACTCATTTTCAAGATATGGAAAGATTATTTGGCGATGACTGCCTTCATGCTTGCATGCGAAGGTGAAATACATTGTCATATAGCCTAAAGATCAGGGAGTATCACTCCCCAACTAGAATGAGGGAAGCTATGATGAGAGTGCATTTATATAAAAAATAAATTCAAAACTTGAAGACCAACTGGATTGGCATTAAGTTCAGTCCTCCACTACTCTTAGGACTATTGGAAGTGGTTAAGGAAGAAGGAGAATAGAAGCAATGGGAGGAAGCGGACAAAAAAGTAGGTTTTCATGACAAAGAAGAGGACATCACCTTAGAGGATTGGGATGTCAAGGAAGCTGTTAAAGCTATTAAAGATGAAGAACTGGATTAGTTGCTCAGAGAATGAGCAACCCATTCAACAGGGGGGTGATGATGAGCCCCAGAAATGGGTAATTATATGGGCTCATTATGCTTATTATTTTCATTTAATCCACCATTCTCTATAGTTTTGTGCATGTTTTTGAATATATTTATGTCAAAAGAGTGAATGGGGATAATCACTTTGCCACATAGTCTAATGAGTGTTTATTGCAGATTTTTGGACATTTTTGGACAAGGACCGGGCATTTATGAGCACATTGATAGCCAAAGTCGAGGAAATAGGGATGAGGGCTTCTAGGAGGGGTTTCTCCTAAATTAATGACCCCTTCCTTGAGTTCTCCACCAGCAGCTCGGAGTACAAAGGCTCACAATGATGATCCAAAGGGGCAATCGAGCAAGTCTAGTAGAGCTGTTGTTATCTTCAGTTTAGTCAACTGAGTTCCTAAAGTTTAGGAGGACTGTTGGGGGTCCCCACTTGTATAAATAAGAAGGCTTCAAGCCTCAGTAGGTTAGCCATTTGATAGTCTATTTTCGTATTTTTGTGAAGTCTTGTACTCAGCTCATTTTCGAGCTCTTTTTGCAAACAATTTTGTGATGTAACTATTATTTTTTAATCAATGAAGATGAATCCAGTTTTGTACTAGCACTGATCTTTTCTAGAGGGCTACAGCTCTTGGGTTAGGGCTCAACCCAAGTTCCCAACACCTCCTTTGTGTATTTATATGTTTCTTTCTTGCATTCATAAGCTAATTTCTATTGTTTAGGTTAAATATTGCTTTGGTAAAATAGGTTGCTTTTGATGGTTAAATTAGTTGTTCTTGCTTCAAGTTGCTTAAGTAGTTTGTTCTAGTAACAAAGAAAGATCCAAAAAGGCTACCAACATGTCTTGATATCCTTTCTCCCTCCTTGGGACCATGAATTGAGGTCAAGGCACTAGTGCTGCCACCAAAAACACAAATTTTGCCTTTCATGCAATTGCTAGTGTGATGTTTTGAGTTGGAGAAGTTGATATTTTCTTGGATTTGCATGCTTAGACCATTTCATGTTCATTTACCATGATTTTTTCGCATAACTTTCTGTTCATAAAGTTTTGTTTAGTAGTACTTTGTTTTTAGGTCAAAATAGACAAACTCTGTTTTTTGGTTTTTGCTTTAGTCAGTTTTGGGAAATAAGTGTGTAGCTCACTTGTAGAATACTCTAGCTTGTCATTCCTCCATAGCACAACCTATACCATTTTATCTCTCAAGATTTCCCCACTCATTCGCCTCATGTCGCCAATCTGCCCTAATTTCTGTGTTTTTGTGCAAAGTTTCTTTCTTCCCCTTTGAACAAATCCAACCCTCTCTTTCATTCTTAATCTTCATTGACAGAGTCCTAGACCCTCCAATACCTTCATCCAGCCTTCATTTCCCTTTTCCCACCATTTTTCCACCTTCAACCCTCCAAAAACCACTTTCGGCCTACTCCTCTAGATTCTTCTGTAGAACCTCCTGTAGACCCCCTGCAGCCTCCTCTAGAAGTTCATGCGAGCGATTTTTCGAAGTATGATCGCAATGGAAGTCTCTAGAAGGGTACTAGGGACTTCTTAGGACCTCTCCACACCTTCCTCATCTTCAGCAAAAGCCAACTCCATCCTCCTTTTCCATGAAACCTCTGCACAGTCACAATCGGTCAAACCATAATCATAATAATTCCACATAAAATACCCAAAAGTACAAAAACATGATTTCTTTCCATCTCTCTTCAGAAGTAGCTTGAATAAATGCAATTTACCTTTTCAGAAGTTCATGGCACCCATTTCAATAATTTCTATCTCTTTTCATGCAAAATTAGGGTTTTTTGGGGTTTGCGTTTCATTACAATTTTTCTTCTCTTTCTGCAAGTAGAATAGCCCCTGTAGAATTAGCACTCTTTCATCACAGTAAAAGCTTCTTCTGGAACTCATAGAAGTTGGCTTAAGCTCCTAGTGAACTTGTGCCAGCTGATCAAGTGACAGCCTGCAGTAAGAGCTAGTACTTGTGCATACAACACCGTCGCTTCCAAGTTTGTTACGAACTACCAGGTTGATAAAAGTAAAGAAGGGAGCCCTAGGAGTTGCAACATTATTGCTGCAATACTGGAGCTCACCACTTACCATTCCTAGAAACCTTAAAATTACCAGATCTTTTGAAGTTGACAAATGATCCAATCTGATAAAATTTAGCTTGGGCCCCATTTCCCACCAAACTTCTGTTTGATACTCCTAAATTTGAAGGGAAGTTTGGGGAAGATCCAACTAATCATATAACGAAATTCTAGTTATGGTGCCCATTGAACTCCTTGGTCAATGATTCGATCAGGTTGATATTATTCTAATGCACTCTAACTAGAAACACTGCAAAACGGTATATTGAATTAAAAGGGGGTACCTTTGCTACATTTGGCATGTTGGCTACTATGTTTTTAAACCATTTTAAGCTACTTGTCCGATATGATGCCGGAACTGAGATTTTAGCCAGATTCCAACAAGATAAAGCAACTCATGTTTCTCACCATATCCAAGAGTGGTGTAGAAGGAAGAGGCTCCTTAAGGCCTATATCCCTAATGAGTTCCTTCTCGAATGGTTTTTGAAATATTTATAGCAAAAATTTTCTAAAGGTTTATACCTTGTCCTAAGGATGAACCACATTAGTTGGTTCGAAACATTGACAAAATCCTAATGATGTGATTAATACAAAAGTCATTTATCAACAATGTGGATCACAAAAGTCTCAGATATAAGATGTCTCACTCTCCAGGGTGTCCACTGAAGAACATGCCATCTTCAAAACCCAACAGTTTGAGCTTATGCATTCTCAATCTGGAGTCCTCTATAAGATTTTTCCTGATGCTCCTCGATCGAAGATCGATATAGCCAAACCCAAGCCGAGACCCCATGCCAACAAAATTGTAGGATCGATCGATAGTAGGACGTATAACCTACTAAATCAATTGCAGTAGTTGTCTTTACAATTTGTTTCTCCAACACATGCATCACCCTCAGTGCTTATGTCTTCCCAACCTGTAGCAATTAATGTTGTCCAATCCTCGAACCCCAAAGGAGACAAAAACTTTGATGGGAAGAACAAGGGACGTAGTAAGAAGAAAGATAAGGCTAGGAAAGGGAATGTAAATATATCTTGTAATGATACTGGAGAGGGGAAGAAGGAATCAAAAAAGAAAGTAAATTTCCCATGCAAGTTATGCAGTGGGGATCATCTTACCCATATTTTCCCTAAGATTCAGGATGCTCAATGCTTGTTAGCTCAATAGGGTTCTTCGAGTTCCCAGGCTGTGTTGACTAACCCTTTTCCTCAAGGGAAGCAAATGTTTGCTAACACTAATGTTGGTACTGAAACCCCATAAGGGGAAACTAGGAAGGGGAATTTACATAAAATGTCTATATGGCAAGGTCCCATGTTGATGTTACTACAAGATCACATGATTATGGTGAACCAAAACCTTCTAAAGCTAAGATTGCTTCCGATATTCCAGGGCCACTTCATATGGAGAGGTACATAGTTGAGCCTATATCTCAGATACTGAAAGGCTCTAGAAAACATTTGAATGTTAATTCCAATGCTAGGGCTGCCCAGAACTACTCTATTGTTGAATATCTGGGTCAAATCCCTTGTGCAATTTCAGTGTTAGAGGTACTTGAATTGTGTCATGCACAAAAGAATGCGTTGCTAACTATGATGAGAGCTATGGTTTCAAAGAAAACTCTTGTTATAACATTTGGTATGTCAAATTCTAAGAAGAGACTCCCTCATCACATGGATTTCTAGATTAAATCTACATATTAGAAAATGAATATCTTTCGAACTGTGTTTGATGAAGGGGCTTCCACATGTGTAATGTCGATGTCATGGTGGACGGCTATCATATAACCGAAAGCTATTCCTTCCCCTAATCTCCTTACTGCATTCGATGGTCATTCTCATAGGCCTAATGGAATTCTTCTAGCCTTTCTCGTTTGTGTTGGGGGAAAGGTTGTCAATGTCGAGGTAGAAATAGTTGATGCCAATTTGGATTATAATCTGTTGGTGGGTTTGAATTGGGTATATGAAAAGGATGCTATTGTTTCATCATTATTTCATGTCCTATGCTTCCCTCATGAAGGAAGAATTGCTATGATCGATCAAATGGATTATTCTCCTAATGATCCCAATGCATCTTCTAGTTCTACTGTTCTCTTGGTGAAGAATATCAAGCAACCTGTGGAGAATTTAGGAGTCAAAATGTATTCCTCATTGATGGGTACTTTTGATCTTCCTTCTCCTATTGCTCATATTAATGCTATTTCATCCTCCAAGGTCACTCCTCGAAGAGGTTATTTCAAAACCAAATTTTTTTTTTATCCTTGGCCCTTACCGCCCTCTACCACCACATTAGAGGAAGGGAAAGTAGGTGGAATGACATACCCTATATCTACAGAAGAAATTGAGTATTGATCTATAGTTACTTCTACAGATTCTAATCCCATTCCTCTCTCATCAGAGGATGTGGCTCTAGTCTAGAATCTTGAATCTACTTTAGCTATGGACTGCCTTGATATAGTCTTACCATCTGAAGAGGCAATCCTAGAAGAAATGACTGGTGTAGAAAGACCGTGGGATGACTTGCATCATCGGTCATATTTTCTCCCTAACTTGCATCAACTTGAGTAAAACGTTTCCAGCCTTCTTCAACTAGAAGTATTAAAAAAATCTTAAATCCTTTGGCCCCAGCACATATTTTTTTCCGAAGGTAATATGTCCAATATTTTGGAAACTATTCCGATGAACATCTTCAAGAATCCCAATATTATCAAAAATTTCTTCATTGGAGCTGCGTGTTCCCTTGAATAAATCAAGGTTTATACCAACCTCTTTGAAGAATTTTGAGATGTGTTTGCTTGGCCTTATGAGGAAATACCTGGAATTGATCCATCGATAGTTCAACATGAGATCAATACTTATGAAAATGCTAAGCTTGTACGATAGAACTTTGACTGATAAATCCTAGGAAATAAGCAACTATTAAAGTTGAGGTTGAATAGCTACTTAAGGCAGGTTTCATATCCATTGTTCCATTAACTGAATGGGTTTCAAACCCAGTCCCTATTGATAAAAAGCAAGGAACGATCCATGTATGCATTGACTTTAGGGATTTGAATATGGCTTGTCCTAAAGATAATTTCCCCACTCTGTTTATCGATCAGATCATTGATGAGTGTGCTGGAAATGAGATCTCCTTTGTGGACGATTTTTCAGGATATAATCAAATAACTATTTGTCTTGAAGATCAATATAGGACAACATTTATTTTCCCTTGGGGTGCATTTTCATACAAAAAGATACCATTTGGCCTTAAAAATGTTGGAGCCACTTTTCAGCGGGCCATGTCTTATGCTTTCCACGACATCAAGCACATTATAGGAGAATATCTGGATGACCTAACTACTCATTCTCGAAAGAGAATTGATCATCCACATCATATTCTCCTGGTTTTTGAACGACATCGTTACTATAAAATCCGGTTGAATCCTAATAAATTCATTTTCGGTGTCACATCCGGTCGGTTATTGGGGTTCATAGTATCCAATGAAGGGATTTGTGTTAATCCCTTCAAAGTTGAGGCAACACTTCAGTTGCCTCCCCCGTCAACAGTTCATCAACTTCAAAGTCTCCAAGGTAAAGCCAATTTCTCAAGGAGATTTATCATAAATTATGCCAAGATTATAAAAGGATTTATGATATTACTGAAGAAAAGAGTCCTGTTTGGTTGGGACGATTTTGCTCAGCACTCTTTTGATTATTTGAAAAAGGCATTGACCTCCAATCCTCTTTTGATTCTACCCGGTTATAGTAGGGATTTCCTCTTATATCTCGCTACAGTAGAATAAACCATTGGGATGGTTCTGGTTCAAGAAGACCATGCTATTAGAGAGCATGTGATTTACTATCTGAGCTGAGGCTTAGTTGGTCCTAAACTTCGATATTCTCATATAGAGAAATTAGTTTTAGCAATAGTTCGTGCTGTCCAGCAACTTCGTTATTATATTATGCTTAGAAAAACTTTTTTGTTGGCCAATGTCAAGCCATTTCAGTTTGTCCTCAGTAGGCGAGTGATTGGGGGAAATATAACAAATGGATTATGATCTTACAGGAATTTGATCTTGAATTTATGTCCGCTAGATCTAAAAAATATTTAGTATTCACATAATTGATCTCAGAGTTGTCTTGTGAAGAAGATGTTGTTTATGAAGAGTCATTTCCCGTTGAAAATATCTTCCTCATTTCTTCACAAGATCCTTGGTATGGAGACATCATAGTATATCTCTAGACTTCAAAGTTTCCTCTAGCTTTTTCAAAGGATGAACATAGAAAATTGCATCACCTAGCCAAAAATTATGTTATTATCAGTGACACTTTGTATCGTCGTGGGATTGATTCAATCCTTAGATGTTGTTTAACCTTAGAAGAAGTTGAGTTCATTTTAAATGACTGCCATAATGGAGCTTGTGAAGGTCATCTATCTGGGCTTGCTACAACCCAAAAAATCTTGCATGCAGGCTATTTTTGGCTCTCGATTTTTGAAGGTTGCATGGAAGTGGTCAAAAAGTGCCATCCTTGTCAAATATATACTCGGAAAATGCGTGCTCACCTGTCTTTGCTTTTCCCTTATCATTGTCTGTCTGTTCACAAAGTGGGGTATTGATTTTATGACTTGTAACCCGACTTCGAAAAAAAGGTGACAAGTACATTATCGTAGTAGTGGATTGATTTACGAAGTGGTTCGAAGCTATGCCTACTTTTTCTAACAATGGTGAAACTTCAGCTATTTTCCTTTTAAACCAAGTCATTTCTCGTTTCGGTATTCCAAACGAGATTGTCATTGACCATGACAACCACTTCTAGAATAAAATGATGTCTGAGTTGGCTTTAAAATTGGGATTCCGGTAGGAGCATTCATTTTCATATTATCCTCAAGCTAATGGTTAGGTTGAAGCCATGAAAAAATCCCTCAAAATTATCCTTCAATGGATGATCAATAAAGCTAGATCCAACTGGCACATCATGCTATATCCTGCACTTTGGGAATATTGGATGTCGGTTAAGACTACCATAGGTTTGACTCCTTATCAGTTAGTTTACAGTTTATAATCAATATTCCCTATATAATGTGAGATTTCATCCCTTAAATTAGCAGTCGAACTTCTTCCAGACTCATCTAGTATTCAAGAACGTCTTATTCATTTGGAACATCTTGATGAGCAACATCAAGATGCAATCAGAATAAATGAGGTTGATGAAAAGAGTGTAAAAATCCAATATGACAAGAATGTGCATCATAGGGTTTTCTTTGAAGGTGACCTTGTCTTGGTCTATGACCAAGATAAAGACGCCTTGGGGTAGGCAAGTTCAAACCTATGTGGTACGGCCCATTCATCATTAGAAAGGTCTTGAATAAAGGTGCGTATGAGTTGGTTGAATTTGATGAAAACATGTCGTCGGAGCCCAGAAATGGGCTCTATATTAAGAAGTATTATGCCTAGGCTATTGCCTAGAATCTGCTTTGTTTTGTAAATATTGTACATAGTTGTTTATTTCTGTCTATGAGTCTCATGGTGATGGTGGTATTTTGGTTTACTTTGGCAAGTGTCAATGGGTGATTTGGTGTATCTAGGATTCGTCGATGGTGCTAGTAGACATACTTAGAACTTAGCTTCCACTGCTTGGGTAATATACTATCCATCTAGTTAGTTGCTAATCGCAAGAGGTACATGTATTGGTCCTGCATCCAATAATATGGTTGAATACAGTGATGTCACTAATTTACTATTTGAAGCAATATATTTTGATATTGAATCATTAGTATTTTATTTGGGTTCACAACTGGTGGTGTCTCAATTAAATAAAATATATCGTGTGAGAGATCCTTTATTACATAGCCAATTTCTGAGAGTGAGATTATTACAAATATCATTTATTTTTATTACTTTCATTCATATTCCAAGATCAGAAAATTCATTTGTTGATTCTATAGCTAATCAAGCATTAGAATTGGCATATTAATCATTCATCACATTAAAATACAAATACCATGAAATCATTGGTATATATGATCAAACCATCGATAAACTATTTGTATATAGATAGGAATAATATGTTAAAAATACTACAAAATGTGGACAAATGTCCTACAAAATTAGGGCTTGAGCTTGATCATGTCCATAAAAGATCAATCATCTATAAACCATGTCTTCAGGCCCTGCCTTGGATGTGTGTCATGGAAGAAGACGATGGCATTGGCCACCCATCAAAAGAGTCGCACCCACTCTCATGGTACTCCTACTAACCACCTCTGAAGACCCTCATGGAGGACTTCTATAGCTACGATTGGAATCTGACGAGTTAGACCCTCCAAGTTCCTTTGCACTGTATGTGAGACTCTCTCGGTCTTAGCTGCTGCTCTCTTTGTGTCTCTCCCATGACGCTTGTGCCTAGGCACACCTTGAGGTCTTACTAATCCAACATCTGCATCATGATCAAATAATTTAGTAAGATTTTGGTTTCACAAAAACAATTTTTTTAACTTCATAAATATCATATTCAAAATAATAAAAAATTAAATAACTTAAAATTTAAAATTTTCACCAATCTCACCCCATGCAGTACCCTCAAGAATCGCTAGATCTAGGTCCTCTCGGTAGCCTATGCCTGCATAGGTATATTCGTCTATATATATGATCTGTTCCTACCACCAAGGGAAGAAATCATCATCAAATTCTGCTTAGGTGACCTCACCCTTGCCTAGTCGCTTGATCAAATTTGACGATCTGGCCATCCTTGGATCTCTAGCATTGCTGATGATGGTAGACACTCTAGGTCGGAGTGCTAGAACTCTCTCAAAGAAGAAGGAGCAAATTATGCTACCATAACCAAAATGCTTCATTTTCCCTCATCTCACTGAATTTAGTTTCTTTTTCATACAAGTCAGGAGGCCTATGCACCAATCTAATACTTTGGGTCGAAGGCACTCTACTTCCAAGAACATGCCTGGTCAAGAGCCCTGGTGTAGAGATTCCGAGATTTCCACTTTGAAAATGGTGAGGAGAATGATTTTTATTTGTAGGATGCTCACATTATTGATCATAATTTGAGATCCAACCTTGTCTGTTCCCTTTGTGTGGTTAATCAGAAACATTTATGCCTCCTCGAGCCCTCTCTTTTAGATCAATTGCATCCCCTTTTTAGAAAATCCCTATAATGAAGTAAATATCTTCTACATCTATTACCAAAGGCATTTGATATCATAAAGACCTCTTGGTCAGGGTCTTAATAATGGACAAGCATTTCTAGGAACCGAGTTTGCATTTTCATGTTTGACAATATATAAAATTTGAGCAATCCACAATTTCTCAATGCAGCTAATTCCACTATATATCCTAAAACCTCATTATCAACATCACTATGCTCTCTTTCCTTCCAAACAATTTACATCTTGCAATTTGAGGAATTTCCATCCATTAGATTTTGAGTTTTTCAAATTTTCCTACCTGTATGCGACCTTTCTAAAAGATAGTCGCATGTACATGTGGCTTCTCATTTGAAAAATAACGTCTAGGAATTCCTACATGCGACTTTCAGAAACTCAACCCACATACACATAGAAGTACACTTTTAATTAAAAACCCCTATGTTGAAAGATCATTTGAATTGATTCAAATGCATGAAATGATGACAAATTAAGTTTAGAATTACCTGGAAGCTTTTGGTTGACAAATGGGTGGAGGAAATCGTGGAATATGGTTGCCCAAATCTTTCTCCCAAGCTCTCAAACTCTCAACACTTACGAGTCAAAATGAATTGTGGTGAGTTGAAATTGTCTTTTTATAATGAAATTTTAAAAACCCACTTTTTGAAAGTTCATATTTTTAATTAGTATTATTTCATGAAATTTTAATTTTTGGCTTGAAATATTGGGGAAGGTTTTTTTTCTAGGGCAAGTGAAGACTTTGAGATGTTTTTTGAACACTTCAAGTCCATGATCACAAACCTATCATGGCAAGTATCATTTTCATTACTGGAATGTAGGTTAGGATATATCACTTTCCGCTACATTATCTACTTTAGCCTCATATTGGGATATTTTTCCATAGGGTCAACCCCATTATGTTGTAGTTTTCGAACACTTTCACTCGCCATCTTATAAAATCATAACATAATGGTAGAGCCATTCCTTACATGGGATTCCTAGTTAGATTATCACTAGCATATGTTTCCCATGCTGTAAGAAGTGCTTAGGCTTGAGAGTCATCTTTAGTCCCGCCATAAATTTGCGATGAAGCCTCATTTCTCTTCTTCTCCTCTATTTTTTGGCTTTATACCCTAGAGGCTCCCATGTGTTAAGTTATATTGATGCATTTCATATTGACTACTTGTATCCTTTTGGCCTTAAGCCGAATTCATTTGGAATTGTTTATAAAACATGCATTCATTTGCCTCTATGACTTTACATATTTCATCTGTGGAAAGAACACTCCTTTGAGTGTCGAGACCAGTTTTTCCACCTTGCATTGAGCATAAGAATGTTCTAGTCCCAGGAACAAGAGAATCTATTTTTGGACACTCATTCTTTCCACTATACTATAAGCATTATTTTATTCCTTTTCAAGCTTTAAATTTGAAGAAGACAAAAAAATTATATATTTCAAAAAAAGAGTGGGAATGAGACATTTACTTCCATACTTGATGGCAATAAGATTCAGTTATGTTTCCTTTGAACCAAGCACTAAAAACAAGTATTTCCACAATTTGGGATGGGACTTAGTTAGACTTTAGGAGAGCCATAACCTTTTTATAGAGTTAGTCTTCCTCCGGTTGGTTATCTCTTCCAATCATATGGAGAGTTTGTTAATGCCTCTTGTATTGAAAACTTATACAATTTTTTTTTATGCTACCATATAGTCACATATGAGTCATGATTTTATTCAAGGGAAGTCAACCTATGTCAACCATTCTATGGTGTCTCTTGACTTATTTTCAGTCGGCCATACCCGGTCTATCAGAATTATCTTCAATATCACATCAATTATTTGGCCCTTTGCTCGAGCTGGTTAAGAAGGTCTCCATTAAATTATTTTCTAGCAGGTCTTCTCTTATCGATTCCAACAAATTGCTCTGAGAGTAAGCCTAGAGCCACACCCTAGCCTTATTTACATCATTTATAGGTGACCTTGTGCTCATTGTTGGGAACGGGTCCCCTAGGGTCATTTTTTTGGGTTAAAATCCAAAGTTTTAGGGCAGAAAGCCCAAGTTTTGTATAAGAAATGTAAACTCTCCACATTTTTTGGCTGCAGAGTGCGAAGATGTAAATATTCATAAAGGGTTTCTGCCCTTAGTTTATGTAACTTGTGTCACCTTTAAGAGATCCACTCATGGTTTGTGGACTATGGGATTGTATAAAAAGGAAGTCTTAGAAGAGTCTAAAGTAGTTCAATTCAATTGAGGCTTGTTATGTTTTATGTAATTGATCTGTGAGAGCTAAGAGCAAAGTGTCTTAGCATAGGAAAGAGGCTCTGTAGCTGTGTGTGTAGAGGCCTAGGGTAGAAGTTTGCATCAAAGTGCACGGATCCCTGCAACTGTGTGCATAGGGCAGTCAAAGTCTGTAAATAGGATCTAAAACATCAATAAAGAGAATTATTCTGGAATTATCTGTGTATGATCTATTTTACTTTTGTTATGAATCCATATGATTATGTTATGATGAAGACTAGGTTTATGTTTTAATGTTGCATTGATGCGCAAATCCATATGTTTTGCTTTGTTATATGAACGCAAGTAAGAATATATGTTTACGTGAAGATCATCTTAACGCATGTGAAGTTATTCAATACTAAGATAATCTAGGTAAAAACAGAAGTAAAGAGTAATTATATAGGTCCGTAAGTGTCTAATCCACCTATCTAGGGTACGCGAAGGATGATCGTAGACCATTCCGAAGGTCTGAAGGACAAATAAGAGAAGTATATCAATAAACCCTTTAGGGCTTATCAACCTGTGTGAATGAAGGTTTAGGGTATAAAATGACATCACTACCATCTCTGGGTGTGGAAACTTGGTTCCTACATCCCCCCATATTACTTCGGGTGAGACTTTAGTCCACGCTCCATGGATTGATGCCGATAGGGAAAGTAGTGTAGGGATTTGCTTGGCTAATTAACGCTGAACCTGGGCGAGGGCCCATCAAGCCAACAAATGGTTCCATTACTGGGACCGAGATTTTCATAAAGAGATGTGTCTTGTCGCATCATTGGAATCCAACTAAGAAGGAGATCAAAGACTGGTTCGATCTGGTTGGATAGAAAGATCCACTAATTCACGGTGCAAGAGAAAAATAATCCGCGACTGACGAAAGAACAGTGGTTGGATAGATATCTGTACACAAAAATACATGAAATCTTCTCATGTTCCTTCCCAATCGATTTATATGAGTGGATTGTGAAATTGGCAGATGACCAAGGACGACGGAGACTTAACGGCCCGATAGTTTGGACCCTGGAGTTAGTGCAGAGATTGG
Source organism: Pinus taeda (assembly GCA_000404065.3). NCBI lineage: Eukaryota > Viridiplantae > Streptophyta > Pinopsida > Pinales > Pinaceae > Pinus > Pinus taeda. The sequence goes on along the minus strand of APFE030112126.1, from coordinate 183,590 downwards.
AAGCATATGTAGACAAGATCGAACACGTTGTCGATCATTATCTCGACTATATCATAGGAGGGTTCGCGACAAAGTTTGCGGTCGATACTTCGGTCAGTTATAACGAAGCAGAGTGTCGCTTCTTCAAGGGACCGCGAGGTAAGAATTTAAGGTCTTTAAATACTTGGATTAAGATGTTCTTGTGTGAAAAGTGGGTTATGCAGCTACCTTGATGTTTGGAGCTACACGAAGTGGAAAGATATTCAGGAATAGAGGGAAAACATGCCCTGAATATAACCCACTGATTGGACCTCCTCTAAGTGGCAACGAGGAAACAACACAGGCTTCTTTGCAAAGCATTGTTCAATTGACAGGGGAAGGGTTCCCATGAATACCCCATCCACCCACACCACCTCCATCTTCACCTCCACCACATTCACCTTCCCCCACACCACCGCCACCTCTGCCACCATCCAATATGGCAAATTTCGTAAAATTGGCTATGTTCATGGGGTTAGAATCGAGGACCCAGACCAATTTTGGTTCATCACGAAGGCCGTATGGGAAGCTCATGGTATTATAGATGATCAAATGAAGAAAGAAACATTGGTTACTACTTTGCATGAACATGCACTAACATGGCACATTAAGTACTGCACTGATAATCTGACCACTGCATTAGCAGATATTCAGACCGTGTTGAACAAGGAATTCAGCAGGCCCAAATCTGAAGCTTAGTCAATTATGGAATTCAAGGAGATCTTGATGAAGCCTAGCGAGGCACCTTGGGATTTGGATCAGAGGTTGAAGTGCACAATCCATGAAGCCAATATGAATCTTATATATGGGTAGCAACGTGAATGGTTTGTGGCTTCACTCTTGCCTCATCTAAGGGTTGCTTTGTCACAGCAAAAGATTGGAAACTAGGCAGAAGCCCTGGAGATTGCAATGAGATTGCACGAGACACCGATGTAAGAAGCTAATTTGGGGGTTCAACAAATTCACATGCAGTTGCAGAACCTGTGCCTAGATTTCGAGTCTAAAGAAAGATAGAACAACTCAGCCAAGGTGCATGAAGAAGTTTGGTGCCTGAAGTGATAAAGTCAGGGGCATGACAAAGATCATTGTCTAGTCTTCACGAATTATGTTGCATCAGGGGTACCAATGCCTCTGAGGCTAGAAGCTCCAATACGGCCAAGTACAAGGCCCACGCTATGGTGTGTTATCTGTCAGGTAGCTAGAAAACATGCGACATACAATTGCCATTTGTTACAGAAATTTGTACAGACACCACAACAACTCTTCTGCAACTTCTGTCAATCGCTAGGTCATGATGAGCATAATTTCTGTAGTTATGAGCTAATGATGGATAGAATACACGCATATAGGGTGCAGGTAGAAACCTAACCTCTAGAATAAGGTGCTGGGGGAGCGCAAGGTGAATATCAAGGGCACGGACGAGGCTGAGGTGGAGGAGGACCTGGTAGAGGTCGGGGAAAAGTCATTTATTACAACTGTGGATGATCAGGACACTATGCGCGAGACGTCCCGAATCCAACATGTCTGTGATGCCAATATTGTACTTAGTTTGACCATGCAAAAGAGGATTGCCCTGTATTATTATATAAGATACGTGAAAAGGGGGCACAACCTCAGCAACTAACTCAGAACCCGCAGATGATGAGGGCTGAGACTCGCGAGGAGGATCCTAAGGTAAATATTGTGCTGTGGAGTAGAATGATGACTGGAAAAGATAAGGGGAAGCAACCTGAAGAAGGTGAATGGGTCTGCAAAGTGCCAGAAAAGGATATCGGGTTTGATCTAGAACGCGCAAGGGAATTGTTTATGGAAGCAAAGAAAAGCTTTGCTGAGGCCTCTACCTTAGGAAGTCAGGATAAGCCAGCTGAAGAGATGGACCCTTCCATGCTTACTACTTTCTTGGAGACCTGTATGAAGCTACTACATGATAGAAAGGCTATGAAAGGACTATAGGAGTTGATAAATAAGTGCACCGGAAAAGAAAACGCTCTTGACGGACTGCACGTAGTCAGGAAGATTGGTAAGCATAAGGTGAGAATGGGGCATGAGATGAGGCGCACTGCATAGATATGAGAATATGAGATGGATCAAGCTATTCTAGATCTGGGGTAAGATGCGAATGTTTTGCCTAAAAAGACATGGGAGAGGATGGGGAGACCTACGCCTCCAGTGGTATCCTATTCAGTTAAGAATGGAAAAGTAACAAAAAATCATCCCCATGGGAAGATTGCATGGAGTGATAGTTGATATGGAGGGAGCGGGCATATTAGCTAATTTTGAAGTGATAAAGATTGTGGATGACATTAATCCCTATCCTGCGCTCCTTGGGATCGATTGGGCTATTGACATGAATGGGGTAATAAATTTGAAGAAGTGGAAGATGATATTTATAGGTTTTAACTCCGTACAAAAATTACCTGCATACAAATTCTAAAACATAAAAAGATAAACAATGTGAGATCATAACACATAAAATACATATACACAGAGATTTTCCCCTTGATCCCAAAACCAGGACTACCAGCTTGATTTTTTCATTATGCTCCTTTCAATTTTACAATACATATGTATACATGCCAAAGCATCCAATACCATGGATAGAAAACCATCGCACCCAAAAATATGTGCAAAAACCATGCACAAAACCATAGGTAGGTTCCCCCAGCTAATATAGGGTCCCAAAAAAAAAATTTCCCGAGGGTGCTACCTCGGATCTCGTAGAGGGGGGCTAACTGCCCCCCTCAAACTCCTGTATAGGAGGGGCTGCTAGCCCCCCTATTGAAACATCAATAAAGAGAATTGTTCTGGAATTATCTGTGTATGATCTGTTTTATTGATGTTCTAAATGCATATGATTATGTTATGATGAATACTGGGTTTATGTTTTAATGTTGTATTGATGCGTGAATCCATATGTTTTGCTTTGTTATATGAATGCAAGTAAGAATATCTATTTATGCAAAAATCATCTTAAAGCATGTGAAGTTATTCAATACTAAGATAATCTGGGTAAAAACAGAAGTAAAGAGTAATTATAGAGGTGCATAAGTGTTTGATCCACCTCTTTAGGGTACACAAAGAATGATCGTAGACCTTCGCGAAGGTCTGAATGATGAATACGAGAAGTATATCGATAAGCCCTAAAAGGCTTATTGACCTATGCGAAGGAAGGTTTGGGGTATAAAATGACATCACTACCATCTCTGGGTGTGGAAAATTGGTTCCTGCATCCCCCATATGGCTTCAGGTGAGACTTCAGTCTGCGCTCCACGGATTGATGCCGAAAGGGCCAGTAGTGTAGGGATTTTCTTGGCTAATTAATGCTGAACCTAGGTTAGGGTCCATCAAGCATGCATCTTTGAATGAGTGGTTTCCCTTGTGTTCAATGTCAACTTACATTATTACACATTCGGATTCATGCAGTACCTTGGTTTCCATTTAACTCCACTGGTGGATTCCTCGCCTCTCTGTCAGCATTGATTATTGATTACTGCAAAGGGTTTCTATCATGCGTTAGCCACATCTTGTGTACATCGGAAACGTACTTCGGAATCGTTACTTCATCTCCTTTTGTTTGATTTCTTCCAAATTATTAGCTTGTGGGTTACACTCATGCTGGTTGATGTATGGATTCCTTAATGCATTCCTTCTAATATGTCTTTTCCCATCGACTCCAACTCATTTCTCTAGGAATAAGATATAGAGTCATTTTTTTCAGTACCTTAGGTTTTGCAGTCAATGGTAGACACCTTTGCTATCAACAGTGAGAATACATCAATGTCTCCTGATTGATAGATTCTCTCAAGTGTTAGACTTCAACACATTTATTCACGCTTGCTATATTATACTAGAGTACCTTGACTCTCATCATCATTATCAGTGAGTTGTCTCGCATTTGTTAACGATATACATCAATGACTAGTAATGAAACGATTTCCCACATGGTCAACTTCAACTCATTTATTCCCATCATGTAGAAATATACCATATACAGTTGGTGACAACCTCGGGTTGTGTCAGCATCTTGGTTCACTTGTTAGTCCTTTTAGTTTTCTTACAGTGCTACCGGTCACGCTTATATGTTGCAGTTCATTTCATCAGCATTCTATATGTTGATACCCAAGTTTTATGCAGTACCACTATTCCACCTATATGTTGTGGTACTATTATGAGGATCAGTTATGCAATATCAATGAATAGACATTCTTCGACCATCATTGATAAGTTCTTATGTGATATTGAGACATAGCTCCACGGTGTTCCTTTGAGGATACGATTAGATGATCCACTATGTATTCTCCAGTCTTCTTTGTACACTTATGTATACATGATGGATTTGCTTTGTACTTGATTAACAAACATAATTTAGTACATATAAGCATGGGTATGCCCGCCTCAAACATGAGTCTTCTTTCTGATTCATTCTACAGGTATTCAACAAGTCGAAATTTGGTGATCTCCTCTCAAGTTATCAAATGATCTCTCTTTGTACTTAATACATTTCGGCCATCATGTACCCCTTCTGACCTCATGTATTAAGGGGCATATGTTATAGTATTATTCAACACTCCTGTAGTTACGATGCTCTTTTACGGCCTTTGGAAACCCTTTCCCATTCAGACTTGGTCGTTTATTAAAAAATAATTTTTTAAATTCCATACATGAATCTGCCCTTATAAAAGTGCATGTACATGCGATTACCATAATACCAAAACCATGTACATAATTTAAAATATGAAAAAAATATTTCTTATTTCTCGGATGGGGTTTATGGGTTTTTCTGAAATCCCACCTATAGGAGCCCATGGCCTAACTTAATCAAATGATTTTTGGTGGTATTTATACACCTCATGGGAAGGCCTAAAACATAAAAGGAGATAGGATATTTACATTATAGTCCTTTTGTCCCTAGATCAAGTCTGATTTTCCCTGTACCTCCTACACTCCCAGTCATAGGAGACCCTTGTTTCCTTGTAGAGATGTTAATCTTCCATTATACGAAATCCTTTTGCACATATTGAGAGGTGATTTTTGAGGCTTGGGTTGGACGGATCCAGAGGAAGGTTCGTTGGTGCCGTGGTCAATTAGGTTGTATTCTTCCACTCCTATTTGTTGATATCAATAAAGAAGCTCTGTCTTGTTCCTAAAATGTTGTGATCTCATGTTTTTCATAATTCATGTCTAATATATCATGCTTGATATATCTATACTTGATGATATAACATGTTTAATATGCACATTATTTGAAATAATTGCTCAGTATATGCTTCTCTGGTTTGTGTTTCAGGTCTAAACACTTTGGAGGAAGCAGAGGGTTTGGACCCTATGGGACCAACATCAAATGTAGGAGCTCCAGGTATTCTTAACAAGTCAAAATTTAGTGGTTTTCATATTTTTCTTGCTTTAATGAGTGCTTGTTGTTGATAGTCTACCTTCAATTTATTGAGGTTTTCAACCCTCGCCTAAGGGAAGTTTCTCCCGCTAACAAAAGTGCAAGGAAATAGGAGCTCAAGCGGGGGAAAATTTTGACTAAATCTGGGTCAGATGCTTTGAGTGAGTAGAGAGAAAGGTTTTGCACTTGCAGGGTGAGCTCAATTGAGAAAATCAATTAATGCATCTCTATTCATTTGATTAATGCATGAAGGCATTGGGGTTTTTAGCAGATTTCTTTCCCCATATAAAAATACTTGTTTCATGTGTTTATTTCTTCTTGCATGTCTAATATTTTTGTTCTAAATTGTGAATTAATGTACATAGAGTAGTAGTGTAGGTTTGTGTCTTTTTATTTTGATTCAAACTTCATGAGTAATTGAAAATCTACAACCTAATTTCTACAATATCATCCCTCGGTGGCTCTCACCATTATGTTAGTTTTATTGGTGATGCAACTAAGAAAACATGTAATCATTGTATTCAAAATAAATATGATGTATTTTATACTTTCAAGAAAAGGAAATTTTTGGTTGAGAATGCGACATGAAAGAAGTGGAAGTGTCTAAGATACGACAGTGGAGGTGAATACTACAACAAAGAGTTTGATAACTATTGTTCAGAGCATGGAATTCATAGAGAGAAGACACTTACAGGAACACCATAGGAAACTGGTGTGTTAGAAAGGATGAACATGACAATCATGGAGTGTGCAAGGTGAATGAGATTGCATGCAAGATTTCCCTTACAATTTTTGGCAAATGCTGTAGTTACTTTTGTTTATCTAATAAACAGAGGGCCTTCAAGTTCCTTGGAGGGTCGTATTCTACAGGAGACATAAATAGGTAAAAAGGTAAACTACTAATTTTTATATACTTTCGGTTGTGAAGCCTTTATCCACTTCAATAAATAAAATATAACAAAGATTGAGGAAAAATCAAAGAAATGGTCCTTTATTGGATATGGTGTAAATAATTTTGGTTATCTCTTATATGATTATAAAAATCACAAAATCATTAGGAAGTGAGATGTCATGTTCAATGAAAAGGTCTTGTATAAGGATCTTATGCAGGGAAGGAAACAAGAAAAAGAAAAAAAAATAATATGCAATGCTTGATGAGGTCACAAAAAATGTAAAGGTGCATGAAAATCATAATGATCAACAACAACGACAACAACAACAACAACGGGCACCTCAAACACTTTAAAGTGTTGTTAGAAGATCTATCACGATAAGTATACCCCCTGAACGATACTCTCCTTCATTAGATTATGTATTATTGATTGATTCTAGTGAAAAGTGAAAGATATGAATAAGTAATGCAGGTAGAAACCAAGAAGAAGTGGGAGAAAGCAATGGAAGAAGAGATGGACTCCTTGATGCATAACCAGACTTGGGACTTAGTCAAGTTACCTGTAGGTAAAAAAAAATTGCAGAATAAACAAGTTTACAAGTTAAAGGAAGAATATGGAGGTAAAAAATGGTATAAGGCTAGACTTGTGGTGAAAGGATTTTCATAAAAGAAAGGTATAGACTTTAATGATATTTTTCCCCTGATGTTAAAATGACTTCAGTCAGAACTATTTTATGTCTAGTTGCAGCATAAGATTTGCATCTTAAGCAGTTAGATGTAAAGACAACATTTCTCCATGGGGATTTGGAGGAAGAAATATATATGAAAAAAACACAAGGGTTTGAGGTCAAAGGGAAGGAGAAACTAGTGTGCAAATTGAAGAAGAACTTGTATGGCTTAAAATAGGCTCCAAGGCAGTGGTATCTAAACTTTGATAGCTTTATGTCTAAACAAGGTTATACTAGATGTCACTCTGACCATTGAGTTTATCTTTAAAAAAAAAATGATGGAAGTTATATTATTATTACTATATGTAGATGACATGCTTGTTGCAGGGTCTAACATGTAGGAAATAAATGTGCTCAAAGGAAAACTGGCAAATTCATTTGCAATGCAGGATTTGGGTGTTGCAAGACAAATACTTGGTATGAGAATAACTAGAGACAAAAAAAAAAAACACAAATTCACATTGTCTTAGAGTGAGTACATAGAAAAGGTGTTGGAAATATTTAATATGAAAAATGAAAAACTAGTTAGTACACCTTTGACTAGCTATTTAAAACTAAGGGGGTGTGTCCCAAGACTCAGGAAGATATGGATTATATGTGTAAAGTTCCTTATGCATTATCAGTTGGAAGCTTAATGTATGCAATGGTCTGTAGAAGGCTTGATATTTCACATGCATTTGGAGTTGTAAGCAGGTATATGAACAACCTCAGAAATCAACATTAGATGGCAGTGAAGTGGATTCTTAGGTATTTGAGAGGTACCACAAATTAGGCATTATAATTTTGTGGTTCAAACATTTCTTTACAGAGATATGATAATGAAAATATGGCAGGTGATAGAGATAACAAGAGGAGCACCATAGGGTATGTGTTTACTAGAGGTGGAATAAATTTCAATTGGGTTTCAAAATATCAAAATATTGTTTCACTTTCAACAACATAAGCATAGTATGTTGCTGCTATAAAGGCTAGTGAAGAAATGATTTGGTTACAAATGTTTATGGATGAATTAGGAAAGAAGCAGGATATGGGCAAGTTATACAATGAAATATAGAGTGCCATTCATCTTGCAAAGAACTCAATATTTCATTCCAATAATAAACATATATAGCTCAAGTACCATTTCATACAGTCAATGTTGGAAGATGGATAGTTAAAGCTGGAAAAGGTACACACTAGCCAGAATCTTGTAGATATGTTAAAAAAAGTTGTAACCAAGGAGAAAATGAGATTTTGCTTAGTTTCAATTGGTATTCAAGTATGATGGTTAAGATGAGAAACAACCATGTCCAATTGGAGTGATTGTACATGAAGTGAAGCAATGATGGAGTTTATATATCAGTCTCCAAGTGGGAGATTGTTGGATATGGAGCCTGATTATCTTCCTAATTCAGAGGTCTTTTTTCATCCACGTTTGGATCCCAATCCCTGACGAGGGGGGCTTAGGCCCCCATTATTATTTCTTGGGGGATCCAGGGGGAAAATTTCATGTTTGGATCCCCCTTCCCTGACGAGGGTTTAGGGGCAACGCCCTCGAAGCTAAAAATAGATGAAATTTTGCCTTGTAAAATGATGTAATTTCGTAGTCAATTTGGGTCATTTATTAAGAAGATGATATGATGGTAGAAGTTATGTTAATTTAAGGTTTTTTTCCCTAGAAGGCAACCCCTTAATTTATATGAGGGAATTGTATTATGGATGTGTATTATTATTCAGAGCGAGATAGAGAATGGAGGTTGTGTGGGAGTGAAGACGAAATTACAACGTATCTATTATAGGTTATATATCTTCATTTTGATAGATAATATAAAATAAAGGACCGATTGTTTCTTTGTGGATGTAGCCCAAATTGGGTGAACCAAGTATATCTGTGCCTCTCTTGTTTTATGTGTTTCTGTATTTTTCATTACACAATATTGTATGTATTTTGTTTCTCCTTTAATTATTTTCTAACACCCCGGTGCACCAGCAAAACTCCCCAAGAAGGATAGATAGACTGCTGAACTAGACAAGGGGGGAGTGAGAATGTTTATGCAACCACATGAGAAGCTAGGTAGAAGGTGGGAAAAATCATGGCCATAATAATATCTTCTTATCAAAAGCTTTACGTTGGATTGGAATCCCTCATCAAAGTGCACAAGATACCTTTTGTACTTGCACTAGGAGAAACAAGGCCAAAAGAGGAAGTTAAACGAGAGATTAAAGGGTTGATATATTCTATGAAGCAAGCTATTATGTGAGAGGATTTAGAAGTAAAAAAAAAAACATTCACGCAGTATGTTTCAGAGCCAACAAAGCTACATATTAAGCTTTCAATGCTTTTGAGACAACTACAAACATAATCAAAGGTCTTTCTCCTAGATGCTTTGGAATGTCAAGTGAGAATTGATAATGAACTAGCACACAAGGTCACATTGGTCATTGTATAATACAAATCTTGTCACACATATTTTTTTCAAGAGTAACACATTGAGGCACCCAATATGCCCATTATGCATATTGTTCCTTAAATAATTTTTGTTTCTTAATTTCCATTGTAAAATTGTAAATAAATTTATTTTGAAGTTAGAAGTATAATGTAGAAATGAAAAGTCACTAGGGTAGTTGAAGAGTCATGAAGGGAGGTGAAGAGTCGCCTCACTTTTTTTATAAGTATACCCTCATATCTAGAGAAAAAGGACTTTTAGTTTTGGAATTCATTTTGTGCACCTCTTTCAGAGAGCTTGTAATTGCTTTTGAGAAATCAATAGATAACTTAACATCTCCATTATTGAATTTCGTGGATGCTTCTTGTAATGGTGCACTATACATTTCTTCATAATATTGAGAAGATCATTGAGCCAAGGTGTCAATTTCATGCACACACTCTTGAACATTGTGTGTAAGGTCCCTATAATATTAGTGATCCTGGTGAGCACCAATATTGCAGCAATAATGCTGCAACTCCTCATCATTATGGGTTCATTTTTCTCTTTTGCCATCAACTTTTTGATTTATGTTGCCCTTTTCTCCTCATGATTCATCCATGAGGCCATGGCCATTAGTTGCAGGTCCCCTAGCCTAGGATTTGGATCCCATAGGTTCATATCGGTGAGGGCCATGTTATGAAAATAGAACTCTGCTATTTTTTCCTTGTCTTCTATTGAACTTTGGTCACATAGGTCCATGAACTGTCTGTAATCCTGAAAGCCATTATGCCTCTCTGTGCCAAAGTCTTGATCTAAAACTGTAGCCATTGGTCTTTGAGGTATAATCCATATGATTTTGCTGGTGTTCTGCACTGCAGTGCCTCCATAGACCAGCTAGCCATGCATGCCAATTGTGTCTCTTTTTCTTGCAATTGTCTTCTTCGCAACTCATTTTCTATTTCCAAGTGGGTTCTTGTGATTGCCTCTCTATGTCTTACAACACTTAACTCCTTGTCCATTTCTCTAAGCTTTTTCTCCATGTGGCCAATATCCTCTACCCCCTTGGATTTGGTGATTTGCATCCATCTATGGCTCCTTATTCTTTCTTTTTCCAACTCAAAGAAAAGTGGGACTGCAAATTTCTGTGGAATGATTTCCCCCCCCCCCCCCCAAGAAGATTGTAGTAAGAGACCAAAATAGGTTGTGGGTCAGGTTCTTGAGTCTCTGTTGTTTCCTTCTTCCCCTTTGGCTATTCTTAAACCCTTTTCAAAATTTTTCAGTCTCCTGTAGCTTAGTTAGGGTCTCCTATAGAACAATCTGTGCCTCCTGTAGGGCTGTTTTTGAGTCCTGTAGTTGCACTCTTTCCTTCCAGGTGGAGGATCTGGGATTTCCTCTTTCATATGTGAGGGGGGTTTTAGAGGGAGATTCTTCCCCTTTGATAGTCGGTGAATATTCAATTACATTAGGCACTATTGAAGATGGTTGTGGTTTTCCTATATTTATCCTTGTGCTTTTTTGAGCCCTGAAGTACATTGTTGTTCACCTCTTCCTCTTTTGTTTGGGTTTCATAGGGGTGCTGAGGGCAGCAAGAGCAGCTGCTGCCTCCCTTTCTAGGGTCTCAGGAGGCACTTCTGTCTTTTCTACCCCTTTTTCCTCTTTTTTTGTCTTCTCTGTCTGTGCTGATTTTGTTTCCTCTTGCTCTGTTTTGGTTTCTTCCTCCTTTGGTTTAGTTTCCTCCTTCTCTGTTTGTTCCTCAATGTCCTCCTCTTCTTCCCTTTGTTGCTCTTCCTCCTCAATTTTAGAAGGACTATGGTCATTGGAGGGCCTTTATATCATCTTCCCTTGTCATATTTCTGAATATTTCCCATGCTATGGGAATTATGAAGGTGTGGAGGGCTTCCTCCACTAATAGTTTAATTAACCCATGGTGAGCCAATTGATTTGGACCCCTTGCCTTTAACTTAATGCTAGAGTCTATAAGGGACTACAGGAGAAAATAGGGGATGTTGATTTTTTGGGGTGTGGGAGTGTCCATGCCATATCTCAGCTCATGGAGAAGTCTAAAATGGTAGCCATAAACTATGTTATACCTCCTTTCATAGGAAATATACTTGATGATTTAGTAACTGACCTCATCCCAAGGGTAAGGTATGCTTGTTATTCTAATGCCATTTTTCTCTTATACAGGATGTTCATTTGGTTGGAAGAAGGTTTTCTTGGCAACCTGTCCCATTCGCTTTTCATCTTTGCTCCAAGGTAATCCAAGGGGAAGGCTGGTAACCCTATTGATAAATTATGGGGGTGATTTCCATGGTGAGACCTCTGAAAGTAATAGTGGCATGGGTCTTCAAACGAGGTACTAAAGCAAGGGAAAACTCCTGAGCCACTTCTTCATCAAACTCTTGAAAGTTTTCGAAAAATGGCATCCAATTGGCTCTGGTGAAAATGGCTACCACCTCGGGATGTTCATGGAGCCTGACTGAATTTATGGGTTCCTTCCTCATGAATCCCCCTTTCATTTTTATTATACCCTTTTAGAACACCCCAAGTAGAGATGGAGACAAAAATTTGAAGACACAGGAAACAGAGAAAAACTGTGTTTTTTTAAGAAAACAGGCAAAAATGTTTCTATGGAATTCCTCTCTTCTACAGGCTTAATTCCTACTTAATATTGTATCATTTATTACATATATTAGTATTCAAGGTGGGTATGTACAGAAACTACCTCTTCAAGTGATAATTTGAGCAGAAACCTCGTGTTTCCTCCTTAAGAGCTACTTACTGCCCCTCCTGTAGAATTGGCTGTAGGTGCTCCTGTAGAACTTGTTACTGCTTCTGTAGGACTCTGATAGTAGAAGGATGACTGAAATTGAGAGAGAACAATGTTTTCGAGGCTATGGAGGTGGTATAGAGCTTGCTTCAGCTAAGTGGATGAGGACGAAATGGAAGAAAAGGTGGTGAAGCAGTTTCGAGGAGGAATACTTATGTCTTCTTTGAGATATTTCTGGTGATGGGGTGAGCTAGCAAAAAGGTACGTTGCCAGATTCGTGTCATTGGTCCCCATTTCTTTGTCATCATGGCTCTTCATGACTCTTTCCCACAATCACTTCCCATCATTGCATCAGAGTTCATCGGAATTTGTATAACCTCCACTACCTGTCCTTTGGATTTTCTGTGAGTTGACTAGGCACATGTGTGGTGGCATCTCCGAATGAGCGCAGTCAATTGGATGAGGGTGGCCAGTTAACTGGCCGCCTTTATCATTCAACCCTAACCATCTCATTTGCTTATGCATATTTTAAATTACACAGATGCAATAGAGGAGAGGGTTAGACACTTACTTGCAAGTCAGATGTTTGTGCTGTTGGTGCATCTTGGTTCCTTTGCTACTGCTTGCTCGTATTTCAGTTACCGCATGCCTGTATCTCCTCTGCTGTATGATTCCCGCTCCCTGATGTGTGGCCTATTTACTTTGTGCAGGTATCCTCTGGTTGGATTTGGCTTCAGACATCCTCTTCAATACTATGGATGCACCTATTTCGCTGTTGTGGCTTGATTTTAAGGGGATTAGCTGCTATAGGAAATCCTACAGGAGCTCATGTAGTTGCTTCTCCCTTTAAAATTCTTAGTTGATTCTTATGTTGGGAGCTGTGAGAATGCTGCTAGAGATGTTGATGGTGATGGAGAGGTATTTGGTGAGCTGCAAGGGAGATTTGGAGGTGTTGTTCCTTTTATTTTTTGTTTTTCTAAAAACTAGTTTCTATGTTTTTTAGCAGGAAGGAAAGAAATCAATGATGATGAGGTGGTGCAGGTGTGGGATGGATAGCCAGGAGGGTGGATAGCTGTAGGAGGGCCTACATTCTCTTCATGAAACTTCCCATCTCCTCAAACTGTTTTTAAAATCCATTTCGAGCTCTTTGTGATTTCTACAAGAGCTTCCAGTAGAACACACAGGGCCTCCTGTAGGATACACAGTGTTCGGAAAAAACACACAGTGAGGTGGAAGAAAGGTCAGAAATGATTGAGAAGAGTGTGGAGGAGGTGAAATAGGCTTTGTGGCATCTTCTCTTGCTTCCTTTGGTCCACCTGTAACCTGCAATGCATTTTAAAAGTCAATTTTCTCTTCCTTTTTTCTATTTTTTTTTTGAAAGACAACTAGGGCGCCTCAAGGAGGTTTTCACCCCAAATTGCCTACCCTAGGCGCCTTCAAAGAAGGTTTTCACCCAGGGATCTTATTATTTTTTCTCCTTTTTTTTTGTTTTTTTCATCACTGGGCTGCCTCAAAAGAGGTTTTCAACCCAATGATAGGACTCAAGTGCCTCATGGAGGTTTTCACTTGAGTCCTTATTATTTTTCTTTTTGCTGCTTCTTCAGTGAGTGGGTGGAATGGAGGCTAAGACTTGCTCCACTACCAACACTGTCTTATTTAGATCTTCAATGAAATCTCGCTTGGAGAGGGGCTTCTTGTAAATTTTCAACCTATGTCCATTGACAAGTGCGGGGATGGCTTCCTCGTCAATGGTTCTGATCAGAACTAAACCATTGTCATTGCATTTTTCCATAGTCTAGGGTCCCAGCCATCTTGTCCTTAGCTTGCCTTTGAAGTCTTTATAGCTTGAGTCATAGAGCAGTGCCCATTCTCCCTCTTGAAATTGCTTCTCCCTGATATTTTGATCATGCCATATTTTCCTTTGAAGCTAGACTACCTCTGTGTGGAGAAGGGCCTGCAATCATTGTTCATCCAATCCATTGAACTGGAGTAGCCTTTCCCTCTATGCATGGCTGAGGTCTAGGTCCAGCTGAGCTTCCATCCTTAGTGTATTGTATTCAAATTCTATTGACAGCAGAGCCTTCTTCCCATAGACCAGTTCATAGGGTGTGAACCCTATGGTGGTCTTCCATGTTGTGTTGTAGGCCCAGGTGACCTCAACTAGTCTACCCGCCCAATATTTTCTACTACTACTCACTACCTTGGTCAGAATTCCTTCCAAAGCTCTGTTAGTGACTTCCACCTATCCGTTGGCTTGTGGATGGTAAGGGGTGGAAGTTCTGTGCTTGATTTTATGATGTGTGAGCAGGTCTTCAATCAAATTGGAAGTGAATTGACTGACTTGATCTGTAACTAGTGCTCTTGGATACCCGAACTTATAGAATATGTTCTCTCTTAAAAACTCAGCTACTTTTTCCTCTGTTGCTGCCTTGATTGCTTTTGCCTCTGCCCATTTTGTCAGATAATCAGTGCACACAATGATGTATTGCCTCTGTTTTGAAGGAGGGTTGATAGGACCCAAAACGTCCATGCCCCGCTTCTCAAATGGCTCAAGAGTCACTTGAGGTTGCATAGGCATCTCATCCTTTGGAGTAGGTTTCCCCATCCTTTGGCACCAATCGCATTGGCTATGTAGGTTTTAACCCCGTACAAAAATTATCTGCATACAAATTCTAAATCACAGGAAAAATAAAAATGCGAGAGCATAACACATAAAACAGGTATACACAGAGATTTCCCACTAGATCCCAAAACCGGGACTACCAGCTTGATTTTTCATTATGTTCCTTTCAATGTTAAAATACATATTTATACATGTCGAAGCATCCAATACCATGGACCGAAAACCATCACGTCCAAAACCATGGACTGAAAACCATCGCGTCCAAAAAACATGTGCGAAAATCATGCACAAAACCATAGGTGGGTTCGCGCAACCTAACATAGAGTCCAAAACCAAAATTTTCCGGGGCGCTGCCCCGGACCCCATAAAGTGGGGTTACAGGTACCCCTCAAACCCCCTGTTAACTATGTGGAAAGAATATAACACAACCC
>APFE030112126.1:121439-163991 GCA_000404065.3 Pinus taeda | reverse complement strand
ATTCCCCCCCCCCCCCTCAAGAAGATTGTAGTAAGAGACCAAAATAGGTTGTGGGTCAGGTTCTTGAGTCTCTGTTGTTTCCTTCTTCCCCTTTGGCTATTCTTAAACCCTTTTCAAAATTTTTCAGTCTCCTGTAGCTTAGTTAGGGTCTCCTATAGAACAATCTGTGCCTCCTGTAGGGCTGTTTTTGAGTCCTGTAGTTGCACTCTTTCCTTCCAGGTGGAGGATCTGGGATTTCCTCTTTCATATGTGAGGGGGGTTTTAGAGGGAGATTCTTCCCCTTTGATAGTCGGTGAATATTCAATTACATTAGGCACTATTGAAGATGGTTGTGGTTTTCCTATATTTATCCTTGTGCTTTTTTGAGCCCTGAAGTACATTGTTGTTCACCTCTTCCTCTTTTGTTTGGGTTTCATAGGGGTGCTGAGGGCAGCAAGAGCAGCTGCTGCCTCCCTTTCTAGGGTCTCAGGAGGCACTTCTGTCTTTTCTACCCCTTTTTCCTCTTTTTTTGTCTTCTCTGTCTGTGCTGATTTTGTTTCCTCTTGCTCTGTTTTGGTTTCTTCCTCCTTTGGTTTAGTTTCCTCCTTCTCTGTTTGTTCCTCAATGTCCTCCTCTTCTTCCCTTTGTTGCTCTTCCTCCTCAATTTTAGAAGGACTATGGTCATTGGAGGGCCTTTATATCATCTTCCCTTGTCATATTTCTGAATATTTCCCATGCTATGGGAATTATGAAGGTGTGGAGGGCTTCCTCCACTAATAGTTTAATTAACCCATGGTGAGCCAATTGATTTGGACCCCTTGCCTTTAACTTAATGCTAGAGTCTATAAGGGACTACAGGAGAAAATAGGGGATGTTGATTTTTTGGGGTGTGGGAGTGTCCATGCCATATCTCAGCTCATGGAGAAGTCTAAAATGGTAGCCATAAACTATGTTATACCTCCTTTCATAGGAAATATACTTGATGATTTAGTAACTGACCTCATCCCAAGGGTAAGGTATGCTTGTTATTCTAATGCCATTTTTCTCTTATACAGGATGTTCATTTGGTTGGAAGAAGGTTTTCTTGGCAACCTGTCCCATTCGCTTTTCATCTTTGCTCCAAGGTAATCCAAGGGGAAGGCTGGTAACCCTATTGATAAATTATGGGGGTGATTTCCATGGTGAGACCTCTGAAAGTAATAGTGGCATGGGTCTTCAAACGAGGTACTAAAGCAAGGGAAAACTCCTGAGCCACTTCTTCATCAAACTCTTGAAAGTTTTCGAAAAATGGCATCCAATTGGCTCTGGTGAAAATGGCTACCACCTCGGGATGTTCATGGAGCCTGACTGAATTTATGGGTTCCTTCCTCATGAATCCCCCTTTCATTTTTATTATACCCTTTTAGAACACCCCAAGTAGAGATGGAGACAAAAATTTGAAGACACAGGAAACAGAGAAAAACTGTGTTTTTTTAAGAAAACAGGCAAAAATGTTTCTATGGAATTCCTCTCTTCTACAGGCTTAATTCCTACTTAATATTGTATCATTTATTACATATATTAGTATTCAAGGTGGGTATGTACAGAAACTACCTCTTCAAGTGATAATTTGAGCAGAAACCTCGTGTTTCCTCCTTAAGAGCTACTTACTGCCCCTCCTGTAGAATTGGCTGTAGGTGCTCCTGTAGAACTTGTTACTGCTTCTGTAGGACTCTGATAGTAGAAGGATGACTGAAATTGAGAGAGAACAATGTTTTCGAGGCTATGGAGGTGGTATAGAGCTTGCTTCAGCTAAGTGGATGAGGACGAAATGGAAGAAAAGGTGGTGAAGCAGTTTCGAGGAGGAATACTTATGTCTTCTTTGAGATATTTCTGGTGATGGGGTGAGCTAGCAAAAAGGTACGTTGCCAGATTCGTGTCATTGGTCCCCATTTCTTTGTCATCATGGCTCTTCATGACTCTTTCCCACAATCACTTCCCATCATTGCATCAGAGTTCATCGGAATTTGTATAACCTCCACTACCTGTCCTTTGGATTTTCTGTGAGTTGACTAGGCACATGTGTGGTGGCATCTCCGAATGAGCGCAGTCAATTGGATGAGGGTGGCCAGTTAACTGGCCGCCTTTATCATTCAACCCTAACCATCTCATTTGCTTATGCATATTTTAAATTACACAGATGCAATAGAGGAGAGGGTTAGACACTTACTTGCAAGTCAGATGTTTGTGCTGTTGGTGCATCTTGGTTCCTTTGCTACTGCTTGCTCGTATTTCAGTTACCGCATGCCTGTATCTCCTCTGCTGTATGATTCCCGCTCCCTGATGTGTGGCCTATTTACTTTGTGCAGGTATCCTCTGGTTGGATTTGGCTTCAGACATCCTCTTCAATACTATGGATGCACCTATTTCGCTGTTGTGGCTTGATTTTAAGGGGATTAGCTGCTATAGGAAATCCTACAGGAGCTCATGTAGTTGCTTCTCCCTTTAAAATTCTTAGTTGATTCTTATGTTGGGAGCTGTGAGAATGCTGCTAGAGATGTTGATGGTGATGGAGAGGTATTTGGTGAGCTGCAAGGGAGATTTGGAGGTGTTGTTCCTTTTATTTTTTGTTTTTCTAAAAACTAGTTTCTATGTTTTTTAGCAGGAAGGAAAGAAATCAATGATGATGAGGTGGTGCAGGTGTGGGATGGATAGCCAGGAGGGTGGATAGCTGTAGGAGGGCCTACATTCTCTTCATGAAACTTCCCATCTCCTCAAACTGTTTTTAAAATCCATTTCGAGCTCTTTGTGATTTCTACAAGAGCTTCCAGTAGAACACACAGGGCCTCCTGTAGGATACACAGTGTTCGGAAAAAACACACAGTGAGGTGGAAGAAAGGTCAGAAATGATTGAGAAGAGTGTGGAGGAGGTGAAATAGGCTTTGTGGCATCTTCTCTTGCTTCCTTTGGTCCACCTGTAACCTGCAATGCATTTTAAAAGTCAATTTTCTCTTCCTTTTTTCTATTTTTTTTTTGAAAGACAACTAGGGCGCCTCAAGGAGGTTTTCACCCCAAATTGCCTACCCTAGGCGCCTTCAAAGAAGGTTTTCACCCAGGGATCTTATTATTTTTTCTCCTTTTTTTTTGTTTTTTTCATCACTGGGCTGCCTCAAAAGAGGTTTTCAACCCAATGATAGGACTCAAGTGCCTCATGGAGGTTTTCACTTGAGTCCTTATTATTTTTCTTTTTGCTGCTTCTTCAGTGAGTGGGTGGAATGGAGGCTAAGACTTGCTCCACTACCAACACTGTCTTATTTAGATCTTCAATGAAATCTCGCTTGGAGAGGGGCTTCTTGTAAATTTTCAACCTATGTCCATTGACAAGTGCGGGGATGGCTTCCTCGTCAATGGTTCTGATCAGAACTAAACCATTGTCATTGCATTTTTCCATAGTCTAGGGTCCCAGCCATCTTGTCCTTAGCTTGCCTTTGAAGTCTTTATAGCTTGAGTCATAGAGCAGTGCCCATTCTCCCTCTTGAAATTGCTTCTCCCTGATATTTTGATCATGCCATATTTTCCTTTGAAGCTAGACTACCTCTGTGTGGAGAAGGGCCTGCAATCATTGTTCATCCAATCCATTGAACTGGAGTAGCCTTTCCCTCTATGCATGGCTGAGGTCTAGGTCCAGCTGAGCTTCCATCCTTAGTGTATTGTATTCAAATTCTATTGACAGCAGAGCCTTCTTCCCATAGACCAGTTCATAGGGTGTGAACCCTATGGTGGTCTTCCATGTTGTGTTGTAGGCCCAGGTGACCTCAACTAGTCTACCCGCCCAATATTTTCTACTACTACTCACTACCTTGGTCAGAATTCCTTCCAAAGCTCTGTTAGTGACTTCCACCTATCCGTTGGCTTGTGGATGGTAAGGGGTGGAAGTTCTGTGCTTGATTTTATGATGTGTGAGCAGGTCTTCAATCAAATTGGAAGTGAATTGACTGACTTGATCTGTAACTAGTGCTCTTGGATACCCGAACTTATAGAATATGTTCTCTCTTAAAAACTCAGCTACTTTTTCCTCTGTTGCTGCCTTGATTGCTTTTGCCTCTGCCCATTTTGTCAGATAATCAGTGCACACAATGATGTATTGCCTCTGTTTTGAAGGAGGGTTGATAGGACCCAAAACGTCCATGCCCCGCTTCTCAAATGGCTCAAGAGTCACTTGAGGTTGCATAGGCATCTCATCCTTTGGAGTAGGTTTCCCCATCCTTTGGCACCAATCGCATTGGCTATGTAGGTTTTAACCCCGTACAAAAATTATCTGCATACAAATTCTAAATCACAGGAAAAATAAAAATGCGAGAGCATAACACATAAAACAGGTATACACAGAGATTTCCCACTAGATCCCAAAACCGGGACTACCAGCTTGATTTTTCATTATGTTCCTTTCAATGTTAAAATACATATTTATACATGTCGAAGCATCCAATACCATGGACCGAAAACCATCGCGTCCAAAACCATGGACCAAAAACCATCGCGTCCAAAAAACATGTGCGAAAATCATGCACAAAACCATAGGTGGGTCCGCCCAACCTAACATAGGGTCCAAAACCAAAATTTTCCGGGGCGCTTCCCTGGACCCCATAAAGTGGGGTTACGGGTACCCATCAAACCCCCTGTTAACTATGTGGAAAGAATATAACACAACCCAACATTCCGGTATATCTCTTCACATCCTGATGAAGAGTGGGCCATTAGTAACCTGCTTGCAAGATTTTGAAGGCAGTCCTTTTTGCTACAAAATGGCCTCCACAAGGTCCATCATGATAGGTCAGGGGAATGTCAAAAACTTTATCCTCCCTGACACATATTCTCAAGATTTGATCTGGGCCAAGTTTGAAGAGATTTCCCCCAATCCAAGTGAAAGGGGCACTTTTCCTCACGATCTTGCTCTTCTCTTTTGAGGAAAGGTGTGGTGGGAACTGTGTTGAAACCAAGTAATTTGCTATATAAACAAACCATGGAGACAGTACTGAGATAGAAAATAGGCGCTCATCTAGCAATTGATCATCCACCATTCCTTCCTCACTTGCAAGAAAATTTACTCTAGACAAAAAGTCCGCAACAACATTTTCTTTACTAGGCTTATCCACAATGGTTAAATCAAACTGTTGCAGTAAAAGAAACCATCTAATAATGCAAGCATTTACATCTTATTTATTCATTAAATACCTAATTGCAGCATGATTAGTGTGTACAAAGGTTTGATAGCCGGTGATGTAGTGTCTAAATTTATTTAAGGAATGCACTACAGCCAGGAGTTCATTTTCGGTGACCGTGTAGTTTAACTCTGCCTTTGACAAATTTTTACTTATAAAGTATATGGCATAAGGTAAATTTTCATCAAGTTGACCCAAGGCTACCCCTATTGCTTTGTTTGAGGAATCTATGTGAATGTGGAAAATTAGGGCCCAGTTTGGGCCTCTCAAAATTGGGGCAGTCACAAGTTTGCTTTTCAAGGTATCTAGGGCTTCTTGACAGTTTTCAGTCCATATGAACTCGACACCTTTTCCCAGAAGACCAAACAACAAAGAGGCTAACTTACTGAAATATTTAATGAATCTTCTGTAATATCCTGCTAAGCCTAGGAAACTTCGTACATCTCTCACCTTTTGAGGAGGTGGGACCCTTTGGATGATGACAATTTTGTTGGGGTCCACCTGCAATCCTTGTTGAGATATTGCATGACCTAGAATGGCCCCTTCAGTCATAAAAAATTCACACTTTTCCGGATTGAGGGATAGGCTCATTTCAATACACTTGTCTAAAACTTTCCCTAGGTTAGATAAAGCTTCTGGGAAGTTAGAACCATAAGGAGTAAAATCATCCATATATATTTCCATCGCATCATGAACTAGTTCATAAAATATACTCAATATTTCTCTCTAGAAAGTGGCTAGAGCGTTGCACAAACCAAAAGGAAGGACCCAATATGCAAAGGTACCTAAAGGACAAGTGAAAGTGGTCTTATCTTGGTCTTTCGGGCTGATTTGAATCTGATTATACCTACTAAACCCATCTGGGAATGAGAAAAAAATTTTCCCCACCAGACCATCTAACACTTGATCTATGACAGGCAAAGGAAAATGGTCCTTTTTAGTGGCCTTGTTCATTTCCCGATAATCGACACAGATTCTCTGCTTACCATTTTTCTTTGGCACTAGCACCAAAGGAGAGGCCCATTCACTGTAAGAGATGGGGTAGATAAATCCTGCATCAAGTAGTTTTTGCAATTCTTCCTTAAGAATGTCTTTAAGGGATGGATTCATTCTCCTTTGAAGCTGCCTGATTGGTTTGCAATCTTCCTTAATGTATATATGATGAGTACATACTGAAGGGTGCACTCGCTTCATCTCCTTATAACTCTAGGTGAAGGCATCTAAATGTTTTCTTAATAAGCTTCACAGTTCCTTCTCCTGGGAAGTGGATAGGGATGAGTTGATTTTCAAGGTTCTTTTTGGGCTGAACTCTATATTCTTAACATAGAGAGAAGTTGGGTCAGCCACACAAAGATTAATTAAGGGATTTTCTTGGGTTTCTTTCACTAGATATTCTAATGGAAAAATACTGGGGGGTGGATTCTGGATTAAATTTTCAATGATGTCATCCTCATTCTTTGGTTTTCCCCCCATTACAGTTTCTACTGCACACAACAGTGCATAATAGACTTCATCGTCATCCTCCTCCTCCAACCAGAGAGGTAGATCATGTTCTAGCAAGGGTTGGGCAGGAGGGTATAGGATTAGCTACTTGGACATATGCCCATTCTTGATGGTCATGTTCCCAGCCCAACAACTAATGTAAGCATTGACAGTGGGCAACCAGGGTCTTCCTAGGATGAGAGGATACCCAGTGAGCTTTACCTTCGGTTAGAGAACTAAGAAATCAACAGGGTACTCCCAAGAATCAATGGAGACTATCACATCCTCCACAATCCCTTCAGGGGTCACAGTGGAGCGGTCTACTAGCTACAGTACTATCATGGTCTTTCTCAAGGAGCCCTAGAGGTTGAGTTCGAGTACGGTGTCCTTTGTCATCACATTAATGGCAGCTCCCAGATCAATCAAGTTATGTGGGATCATGGTTCCATTGATGTGGACAACAACTACTAGGCTTGCAGGGTCTAGATATTTCAGACATTAACCTGCCCCAACATTAGGTCGGACAGTTGTCCTATGACATTAATGGTTGGGGAATCTCTCTTGCATCTGCCTGGATTCCTGAAGCACTTCTCTTTGATCATCTTATTGTATATAGGCATAGACACATCCTTTATGGCTTGGAGAAGTGGTATCGTTACATGTAATTGTTTCAATTCTCCCAGAAGTTTAGTTTCTTCTGGGGTGGGCTATGTTGTCCTAGATAATCTCTCAAGAAAGGGTGGAATTGATTTCGGTACACTTTTCTCTTTATCTTCCTCAACCTCCTGAGGGGGAGGCTGGCTATTTGGGGGAACCTTCTGAGATCATAGGTTAATCTCCTAAATCTCCACAACAAAAGTTGGGAGTTATGGTTCCCCACTACATATTTGTTGAGCCTGTCTATTATTTGGGTTTGGGTTTAGTTGAGCAGGCATTTGGGGTTGCCTTAGTGGAGCAGTAGGCAATGGTTGTGGTTGAGCAAGTGGTGGAGGCAAAAGAGTGGGAGGAGAGTTGTACTGGGGCCTCCACCACTAATGAGATGCATTCCACTGAGGTTGTGGCTGAGCATAGGATTGAAATTCATGAGTAGCTATTTGGGCATGATATTGAGATGGACGGGACCAAGGAGGAGGTGTGGACCAGGAAGGATGAGCAGGGGGGACCCAAGAAGGTATGGAGGTGGCTTGGTTGGGGTTGTAGTATGCCTGAGATGTCCCTTGCATCCCCTGCTAGTATGGTCTAGGTCCATGTAGTCTCCTTTGCTTCATGAAATAGAGTGGTTTAGTGGCTCCTTCCGCCCCTTGGCATACAACTTTAAGTCCGTGCAAGGAAGGGCACTTATTTGTCCAATGATCTTCTTCACAGACTGAACAAACCTCTATGGAGTTCAATGGACATTTGTTCCTAGGATTCCTTCTGGTGCACCTAGGACAAAAAATGGCCAAAGCCCTCTCTGCTTCCTTTTGTTTCCTTTTGATATGCAAGGTATCCATTTACATGGCAAGAGTCTGTAGCATCTCACTCTTGAAGTATTCCAGCATGTGTCCAAGTTTGCCTTTTATGGATGAACTGGATGAGGAGGTACTAGCTATGGGTTGACTCCCTCTACCTCTCTTTCCGACTGCCCTAGAATGGTTCTAAAAACATTCTTTATGTCTTCATGAGGTAGTTGGGAGATGTCTCCCCCAGCCAGCAGATGGAGGGTGTCTAGAAGGTCTTCCAAAATTCCCCTCAGCAGGACCAACCTCAGTGATTCTGGGTCAAGTGTGCACCTGGTCCTTTTATAACTAAGTTGGAACCTCTCTTCATAATCTTCCAATGATTCATCACTTCCCATGGTCATTCAAAAGATTTCTTCCTTGGTGTCTTTTGACCTATAGTAGTCTTGATATTTGTTATTGAAGGCTTGCTACATCTGAGCCCAAGTTGTGATGCTATTGCCAGGTAACCCCATGAACTAGTGCAATGCTACATCCTTGAGGGTAGAAGGGAATAGTTTCAAATTTTTCTCATCTTTTGCACAATCATAGGTTCGACAGATAAAAACAAAATCAAACAAGAAGTTGTCAAGATATTCTATAGTCAATCCATGCAAGTGAGATAGGGTTGAAGGGCTTCTGTTTTTCATTTTAGTGTCCCCATTGGTCTCTTAGATGGGAAAGGTACCCACCACTCTTTCTCCATTCCCCCTAGCATTTCTGTTTTCAGCCATTGTCTCAGGAGGGATGTTTTCTTCTTCTTCTTCCCCTCTAGGTTCTTCAAATATCTCTGGTTGTTCACCTAAAGTTTCTTCTTGATCACTGCCACCAAAGAAGAGAGAAGGGTGGCTATGTGATGTGGTGGGGGTGTTGGGCAAGAATTTTCCTGAATTATCTCTGTTCCTATGAGGCATGAAAATAAATATTTTGGTTGATTTTTGCTTCTTCTTCTTCTTCTTTTTTCCTGCTTGTACCTGCAAAACTGAAATTGATTGAATAAACAAATTGCAACTAATAGAAATGAACTTGCTAAAATGAAATTGCATAACTGAAAAGGAAAGCAAATGAAATGTAGAATTGAAAGCAAGGAAATGACTAATCTACTTTTGTTGAAATGAAGTTGCTGAAAATGAAATTTGCAGAATTGAAAATGAAAGCAAATGAAATGCAGAACTGAAAGAAAATAAATGACTAATCTACTTTTGCTGAAATGGAAATTGCATAATTGAAATGAAAGCAAGGAAATGCAGGAATTGAAAGAAACAACTACTCTACTTTTGCTGAAATAAACTACTTAGCAGAATGTTGCAATCGGAAATAGAAGAAAAGTAGTGATCACACAATACTCTGATGCTTTCCCGACAATAATGCCAAAAAGTGGTGAGCACCAGTATTGCAGCAATAATGTTGCAACTCTTGGGCTTCCTACTTTACTTTTATCAACCCGGTAGTTCGTAACAAACTTGGAAGCGATGGTGTTGTATGCACAAGTACTAGTTCTTACTGCAGGCTGTCACTTGGTCAGTTGACGTAAGATCACTAGGAGTTAAAGCCAACTTCTATAGATTCTAGAAGAAGCTCTATATGTGATGAAATAATGGAAATCTTACTCTACAGAGGCTACTCTACTTGCAGAAAGTGAAAGAATACTGAAATGTGAAATAAACCTAGCAAACCCTAATTAACTAGCTAATCCTACTTTTGCAGAAAGAGAGATGAAAAACCATAAAATTAATGCCATTACCTACTTAGGAAGTAAACAAAATCTACTCAAGCTATTTCTAGAAGGAAATGAGAAAAAAACATCTTTTTGGATTTTTATGTATTTTTAGGTGAAATTGTCATGCATGTAATTTATTCGTTTGTGAATGTGGCAGCGATTAGGTGGCCATGAAGGGTGACTTTGGAGTTTGAAGAGGTGTAGGAAGGTGTGGAGGGGTCCTAGGAGGTCCCAAGTGGCCTTCTAGAGGCTTTCCTTGCAATCGGACTTCAAAAAGACTCCTACAAGAAAATCTACAGGAGGCTGCAGGGGACCTACAGGAGGTCTACATGAGGATGCCGAGAGCAGTTTTGGAGGTTTTGAAGGTGGGGAAATGGGTGGAAAGGGTAGCTTATGGCTAGGATAATGTATTAAGGTGTCTAGGGTTCATCAAGAAGTATTAGGGAAGAGAAATATGGTTGGACTTGTTCAAAGAAAGAGAGAAAAGTTCATGAGAAAAGTGTAGAAAATTTAGGCAGATTTGTGAGGGACTTTGGATGACTTATGGAACATGGATCAAAGAGAGATGGTGATGGCTGATTGGTTGAATTATTGTGAGTAGAGACATACTGCAAGAGAATTGAAAATCAAACCCTGAGATTAAGCAAGCAAAGAAATTAGCTACACCAAGAAAGCAGAACTTTGCATCAAGCTAAGCTAAATTATGATCTAGGAAAGTAAATGTTGAACAATTCTATATGGAAAGGAAGCATGGAAGGAAATTTATTGCAAAGATAGAAATGAGCATGGCAAAATAGATCCACAGCAAAGCATTAACCTTCTAACAATCTGCAACACTAGAAATCCTATGGAAAAGGTAAATCTGTATTTTTTGTGGCAGCAAGAGGGTCTTGGGCTCAATTCATGGTCCCAAAGGGAAGAAAGGAGGCCAAGGCTCTGCTGATGGATTTTTTGTATCTTTTTCCTATCACTGTTCAACTTGCTACAACAAACTAAAATGGAAACAACCTTTTAAGTCACCAAAAGCAACCTATCCTTAACTAAGAAAGAAATCTATCTAACAGCAATTAGTTCATAAACTAAAACAAAACATACAAATACAAAACAAGAGGTGCTTGGCTGCTTGGATTGGGCCCTAACCCAAGAGCTTCTGCCCTCTAAGGTAACTCAGTGCTAGCTCGAACAAGATCCCATCTTCATTATCAAAATAATAATAGCATTACATGAAATTGTCAACAAAAGTAAACTCGAAGTTGAGCAGAGAAAAACTGCAACAAAAGTTTGAAAATTTGACTAATATTCAACAACCTAATGAGGCCCTAGGCCTCTCTACTCATACAACTAGAGCTCCCAACAGCTGCCTTAAAATCAGGGAGGCCTAGCTCCCAAAACTTGAGATAGACAATAATTATCCTCCACTTTCTCAGCTGCCACTTTGGTGCATTGATGTGGCTACTCGTGCTCCGAGCTTTCTGAAGGAGAATTCAAAGTAGGGAGTCATAAATGAGGGGGGCACCCTCCTATAAATCGTCTCCCTTGTCTTCTTCGAATATTTACTGCCAAATGTTTATTAAATCTTTGACTTTGTCTCCAAAATTGACCAAAAATCTGCATTAAGCACACATTAGACTTCAAGGCATAATGACCAACCCAACTCACTCTATTAGCATAAATATAATAAAAAGCATGCAATAAACTAATGAAAATGGTGGATTAAGCTAAGTTAGGAGGTAAAATGAGCCCATATAATTACCCATTTATGGGGCTTATCAAATCCCCCCATTACTATTTCCGTTGTATCCCTTATTGTTATTATTGTGCCCCTATTGTCCCCATATTGTTATTATTGTGCCCCATAGAATCCCTCTATTGTTATTTTTGTGCTTTATTATTGATTGTTAGGTCGGCTTGGTTATATTGTGACCCCGTAGACTCCTATATATAGAAAAGAGGTTTTGTCATTTGAATCATCTAAGAATTGTTCATTTGTGTAATGTAAAGGAGGTTGCCCCTTTGAAGAGGCTTATTTCTAAGGCATTGATCTATCTTTTCTATCTTTTTTGTGAGCTAGTTTCATAACATTTGGTATCATAGCTTTGGATTCTAGGGTTTCACTACTCCAAATAGGTTATCGTGCCATTTTCACTATGAATTTTTTTCTGTGACGTTTAAAATGCTAAAAAAAAAACCATTTGGGCCAAAATAGTTCTGAACTTCGGGTCCAAATTTCAGAGCTTTTCTCACTATATTTATGGAGATATGATTTGAGGAAGTTGGTGTTTTTGCAGACTCTTGAATTACATTCCAAACAGGTGACTTGGGAAAAATCGTCATAACTTTTGTTTTGAGCATCAGATTCAAATCTCGTAAGAAGTTTTAGAAAGAGGATGGCCTATAGTTTTCTGTGTATCAATTTCAGGTACTAAGGTCGAAACAGTGACACATGGCACGTCATACAAGTTCACTCTATGGAACTAGTCTATAATCAGGTCACCGTGGGAGATTTGGCATAACTCTTCCTTGGAGAATCCAATTTTGATAAGATTGGTAGCATTGGAAAGAGGACATAGAGGGCTATTGTAGGTCATGATTTTAGAACTATAATATCCAAAATTATAGAGGTACATTAGATTCAATATCGAGCTCCTACAAGTGAAAAAGGGTGTGTATTTTTAAATTTTTGCATAAGATGGTTCTGAAAAATTAGTTTGAAGGAATTCAAAGGGCATAGTGAAGCATTATTATTGATAATTGATGCCCCGAAGAAAGAAAATGGAAACACCTAGTAAGCAACCTGGAAGCTCTAGCATGACTCATGAAGAAGAGGAAGAAATGCAACATGATATATCAATATTACAAAACCAAGTACAACAAATTTCACTTGCACAAAAGGTAACAAAAAATACGATGGATGATTTAAAGAAAGATGTAGAAGCTAAGATGGATGGTTTAAAGAAAGGCATAGAAGCTAATATGAATGACTTGGAAGCTAAGATGGATAGCTTGGAAACTAATATGGATGATGTGGAAGCTAAGATGGATGGCATGGATGCTAAGATGGAAGCTAAGATGAATGGCATGGACGATAAGATGGAAGAATTGAAGATAAATTTGAATTAATCGCTACAAGACATGGTCACTAATGGTGAAAGGGTAGTAAAGGAAACTCATGATGAGAACAAAATAAATGTTAATCATGATTTCATAGACTCTAATGTTGGATTTAAGACCCACCATTTTCCAAAAATTGATATGAGTAAGTTTGATGGCAAGGATCCCAGAACATGGATACTACAGATGGAGCAATTTTTCGATCTCCATAATGTGAAAAACACACAAAAGGTACATATTGCAACTTTATTTTTGGAACCAAATCAGTTTGTATGGTATCGATGGCTTTGCTCTCATAAACAAATTGCCACTTGGGAAATTTTTACGGAAGAAATGATAGAACATTATGAGGATAAAAAAAGCAACACCTTTTTTAGCCAATTGATAAATCTCAAACAAAAGGGTTAAATGATGGAGCACATTGAGGACTTCCAAAAATTGAACATAAGGGTAAAATATATTCTAGAGGAGCATAGGATTGGTGTGTTCACAGGGACTTTAAAGGATAATATCCAACATGAGATTCACCTTTGGGAACCAGATTCATTGGAGAAGGCATTCAGGTTAGCAAGAAAAAGGGAAAGCAAAATGATGGCAACCAGGAAGTCTACCACTCACAACTATAAAGATGGAAGTGTTGCTGCCCCTAGCCTTCCACAACCTACAAGGTTGAAACCACAAAAATTGGAAGAAAAAAGAGCAAAAGGGCTTTATTACAATTGTGATAGAAAACACACTAAAGGTCATAAGTGTGCTCAGAAGAAATTATTCTACATAGATTGTGAAGAGGAGGAAGAAAAGGAACAATAAATGTCAAAAGAAGAGGATATACTCCAGGATCAAACCCTAGATAAAGAAGAAATGAATCCGACCATATCTTTTAATGCATTGGATGGAATTACCACTCAAAATATCAAGATAGAAGGATATATCAAGAAGAAAAAGGTAATAGTGTTGATTGATTCGGGAATTACTCGTAATTTTATTCATTGTAAGATAGCAAAGGAATTGAATTGCTTCCTATATCTAGCACCAGAGTGTCAAGTGATGGTTGCAAGTGGAGGAACCATAAATTGCTCTAGAAAGTGCCATAATATCAAGCTATCCATGGGAGAATATGTATTGACTAGCCCAATGCTTTCCATTCCATTGGGTGGTGTTGATGTTGTACTAGGAGTCAAATGGCTACAATCCTTGGGTACAATAGCTTTTAATTTTCAAGAAATTTTCATGAAATTTTCTGCGGAAGGAAAGGAAGTTGAATTAAGGGGTATTGCATGGAAACTGGGAAAGATAATCAGCTCTAATGGTATGACAAATATTCTAAATAAGGAACAATGAGGTGTAATTGCACAATTATGTTCGCTAGAGGTTCCCACATCGAAATCATCTATTTCTCCAGAACTCCAAAAAGTCTTACACAATCATTCCAAGGTATTTGAGACTCCCAAAGGTCTCCCACCTATTCGTGATCATGATCATGCTATTCATTTGATTCCAAGAACTGTTCCTCCAAACATCAGGCCATAAATATATCCCTATGCCCAAAAGAGTTAAATTGAAAATATGGTTACAAAAATGTTAGAGGCTGGTATTATTCAACCTAGTCAAAGTTCTTTCTTTGCTCCAGTTGTATTGGTTCACAAGAAGGATGGATCATGGCGCATGTGTCCGGATTATAGGGAGCTCAACAAGCTCACTATTAAAGATAAGTTTCCCATTCCTGTCATTGATGAATTATTGGATGAATTGCATGGATCAATTTACTTCACCAGTTGGATCTTCGTTCAGGATATCATCAAATCAGAATGAAGACTGAAGGCATTCCAAAAACAACATTTAGAACTCATGAGGGTCATTATGAATTTTGGTCATGCCTTTTGGCCTTACTAATGCACCTTCTACATTTCAAGGTTTGATGAATTCCATTTTATAACCCTTCCTTAGAAAATTTTTGTTAGTATTTTTTGATGATATACTAATCTACAACAAGTCTTTGAAGGATCATATCCAACATGTTGACATGGTGCTCAAACTATTGGAGGAGAAACAATTATATGCAAAAATCTCCAAATGTTTCTTTGGAGTACAAGATATGGAATATCTAGGTCATATTGTATCTCATGAAGGTGTTAAGGTAAACCCTAGCAAAATTAAAACCATTAAGGAATGGAAAATCTCCACATCCATAAAGCATCTACGAGGATTTCTCGGGTTGACAAGGTATTATCGCAATTTTGTTAAGAATTATGTGAGAATAGTAGCACCTATAACAACATTATTTAAGAACGATGCATTTTCATGGACTCTAGAAGCAATGAAGGCCTTTGAACATCTTAAAGAGGAAATGTGCCAAGCACCAATCTTATCTACACCAGACTTCACAAAAACCTTTATTGTATAATGTGATGCCTCATGAAATGGAATCAGTGTTGTTTTAATGGAAGAAGAAAGACCCATTGCTTTCGAAAAGGAAAATGTTTACACGAAGCTATGTATGAGAAGGAAATGTTTGCAATACTACATGCACTTAAGAAATGGCGACCCTACCTAATGGGAAGACACTTCAAGGTAAAAATAGATCATGATAGTCTTAAATACTTTTTAGAACAAATATTATCTTCAGAAGAGGAGAAAAAATGGGTCACAAAGATGTTGGGTTATGACTTTGAAATCATCTAAAAAAAGGGAAGCAAAATGTTGTCGCAGATGCACTCTCAAGAAAGGATGAGGATGTGGAAGCATTTCTTTGCGCCATTTCTATTATCCAGCCAGATTGTATAAACGAAGCAAGGGATGAATGGAAGAACGACAAGGAAGTGTGGGCACTCATTAAAAAGATACAACAAGATCCTAGTACATCTGATACATTTATTTGGAAAAATGTTTCGTTATGGTAAAAGGATCGAGTATACCTATGTAAGAATTCCCAAATCAAACAGAAGATTCTTAGGGACTTGCACACCTCTCCCTTAGGAGGGAACTCAGAATTTCTAAAAACCTACCACAGGGTTAAGAAGGATTTTTTTTTGGTTTACTAAAAAAATAAAGTTCAAACAATTAAGACTCCAGGACTATTACAACCTTTATCCATTCCAAGCTAATTTTGGGAGGAGGTTTTAATGGATTTTATCACAAGCTTACCCAAGTCCGAAGGAAAGAGTGTTATCATGGTGGTAGTGGACAGACTTACCAAGTATGCACACTTTTGTGCATTATCTCATCAATTTAAATCAAGTACAGTTTCTACTGCATTTATGGAAACAATTCAAAAGCTAAATGGAAACCCAAAGATTATTGTAAGTGACAAAGATCCCATTTTCAATGGAAATTTTTGGACATAATTATTTTATTGTCTTGGTACCCAGATAGCTCATAGCTCATCTTATCATCCTCAATCTGATGTGCAAACTGAGATAGTAAACAAATGTTTGGAAGGATATCTTCGTTGCTTTGTATCTGATAAATAGACACAATGGGTCAAATGGTTGCCTCTGGCTGAATGGTGGTATAACCCTTCCTTCAATACTGTAACAAAATGACCCCATTTATGGCACTTTATGGATATCATCCACCATCCATCACATCATATTTAAGAGAAAATTCTAAGGTTCAAGTAGTGGAAGACCACATCGAGCATCATCAACAAGTTCTCCAACTCTTAAAGGATAACCTCACCTTGGCACAGAATAGAATGAAACAACAGGCAGATCAACATCACATCGAAAGAATTTTTGACGTAGGTGATTGGGTATTCCTACTGCTACAACCATATAAACAAATGCCCCTTAAGCAATCTAAGAAGGATAACAAATTCTCACCAAAGTATTATGGTCCATACAAGGTGTTGCAAAAGATAGGTACTATGGCATACAAATTGGAGCTTCCTGCTGCTTCTCGAATGCACCCAATTTTCCATGTTTCATGCTTAAAGAAGGTTATAGGTGACAAGATTCCAGTTTAGACAATATTGCCAGAACTTGATGAGGAAGGAAAAATAATATTGGAACCTGAAGTAGTCAAAGAAACAATAACTTGACATCTATGAAATAGATTAATTTCAGAGTATCTCATCAAGTGGAAGAACTTACTTGTTGAAGGTTCCACATGGGGGGATGAGAATTTTATACAAAAGCATCTAGAACTACTCAAGTGTTGAGGACAACACTTTTTTGAAAGAGAGGGGCATCTTAGGTCCCTATAATATTAGTGATCCCACCATTACTATTGTCGTTGTATCCCTTATTTTTATTATTGTGCCCCTATTGTCCCCTTATTATTGTGCTCCATAGAATCCTTCTATTGTTATTTTTGTGCCTTTATATTATTATTTTTAGGTCGGCTTCGTTATATTGTGACCCCATAGACTCCTATATATAAATGAGGTTTTGTCATTTGAATCATCTAAGAATTGTTCATTTGTGTAATGTAAAGGAGGTTTCCCCCGCAAAGAGGCTTATTTATAAGGTATTGATCTATCTTTTCTATCTTTTTGTGAGCTGGTTTCATAACATTGTGAGACTCATCTCTTGGTGATTTGATGGTATGTGTTTGTGTTTACCTGTGTTAACATGAATGGACTATTTCATTGCTTCTAAAACATATCTTATTTGGAATTGTATGCTACTTATGTTTTTATCATTGTTATTGG
This sequence comes from Pinus taeda, assembly GCA_000404065.3. Lineage (NCBI taxonomy): Eukaryota > Viridiplantae > Streptophyta > Pinopsida > Pinales > Pinaceae > Pinus > Pinus taeda. The sequence goes on along the minus strand of APFE030112126.1, from coordinate 146,369 downwards.
TTTCAAATAATTTTCAATCAATAAATGTATCATTCTTTATCCATGTATCTTAATTGAAGTATGGTAACACCATTCTTTTAAATATTCATGTCATTTGCTTTGGTTGTGCCAGTGTATTGTGTATCTTACTTATAAAGTATTTCATAAAGCTATTTTAACTTGTGTTTGTCAAGAGTTATATTAGTTTTCTCACATGTTGTTCATTTTGTACAAAAAAATCTTAAAAAAATATAGTAGCATCTAGGCCCACATACTGGATGGGACTTTTATTCCAAACAATGTAGGGTCTAATTGGGACTTTGCACTGGTGAGATCCCCTCACCGTTGGTAGAACATTTTGGCCCGTCAACAAATTTGGTGCTAGAAGGATGGCTGCCATTGTATGGATGGTAGAATTCCACATTCTTTTCCTAATACATATTAGTAAACTAGTAATCTCCTAGGTTCTCTTCCACTGAATCCTTTGTTGTGGGAATGCAATGATATTGAAGAACCCCTTCCACATAGTCCTGAGAGGGTATACAAATTAACTTATTAGCAATTAAGAGCTATCTTCATTTTACTCGTGAGTATGCCAGAAAGCTTGGACTCCTCCTAGTTACACCTATCTAGGCACCATAAACATTCAAGCATACCGCATACAACTTGTCACAGAATGTTAGTTGTTATGATGCTAGAATTGGTTAATGCCTCGGATGATTTAGTAGATTTTGTAGAAATAAATTTTGAAGAAGGTAAGGAAGGATCAACTAATTTGAAAAATTTGGTGCGTGAGAATTTGGAAACATCGAAGAACAATGAAAATTTTTAGATATTAGAGAATGAAGGGAATATTGAGAACAAGAAAAAAAACTTAGACTTTGAGGGTGACGAAGAAAACAATAACAATGGATGAAAATAAACAAATGGCATGGATGGCCAAAGATACACTTAATCTCCCAAGTGTTCTACATTCCTTTCCTCACCATCTTGGGAAGTTTCTCATGAAGTTCAATCTAGATAAGCTTACCACCATAGAATATCATGTCAATAACTTTTATTGTCACTAAGATTATTGGATGTGCAATATGATGATGTGACTTGCATACTTTTCCCTTATACACTTGAAAACAAAGTCACAACTTGGTATCATAGTCTCTGGGTAGGATTGATTACTAATTGGGGAGACTTTAAGAATGATTTCATGGAGAAGTTTGCTGAGGAAAAAACACCAATTATGTTGTTAAAAGGATTAAGTAACCTGATGATGGGTAATAAGGAGAAGGTAAAGGATTTCAATAAACGCTTTCAATCTATCTTGAATAATTTTCTTTTCGATGTTCCAAAACATGATTCCATTACCATTTGATTATTATACTACAACCCTACCACCTAATATTACTATGTTTGTTAAAAGGGCTAATAAGGGAACTTTAGCAGAAAATTTCACTGAAGCTTTAATAGTTGAGAAAGATATTAGAGCCATTGGAGTAACTAACACGTAAGATGATTCAAATTTTAGTGGTAAGAAACCCCAAGCTTCTACAAGTATTTTAATAAAGAAAATCCTGATCTTGAGACTATTGTAAAATCACTTAAGAATTTAAGTAATGAATTTTCCGAATTGAAGAGGAGTACATGTGAGAGTTCATAAAGTAATAAACACTTCAAGCCATTCTTCAAGCACAACAACAACACCCCAACCAAGTCAATTTAAATCTCAAATGTCAATCTGAATGTAGAAGACCTAAGTATGGAGAACTATTGCACTTTCCATCAAGTAATACATTTGAAAAAGACATGTCCACAATGGGTAAAGTCAATGACCTTAGTGATCAATAAGTTGCTCGATGATTAGGCCACTGAGGACCAATAAAAAGATGTAACTGAAGGTGAAGTGTCTATCCCATCAAAAGAGGATACTAATACTATATTGCCTATATTGATGTTAAAGATGGTCCAAGGTGGTGAGGCTCAGTCAGTTGGTGAAGTATTAGTTGGAAAATCTCAACCCACCAACCCTCCAAAGTCTTAAAATTTGAGAAGTAAATGACATCTAGCTCAATTGACATTGGAATACAAGGAGAAGATATTTCTAAGGAAAATACATCCTCTAAAAACTATTGTTCAGTGTCTGACTCAATCTAAGGATGGTCAAAATTCAAAGGACACCTTGGAAACTACTAATGGAATTTCTAAGACACCCAGGGTATCTAATAAACCCTCTCAGTAAACTTATTCAACTCCTTCAAGTACTCAAGACAAGAGTGTGAAAATTAATGTGGGATATATTCTAATCAAATATAAGAAGAAGAAATGAGAAAACATAACACTCTTCGATTTGGCTCAATTACCTGAGCAAAGGGAGTTGATTATGAATACCTTCTCAACAAATTTAGTAAGTAGAGTTGCTTCTAATTTTGTAAATTTTCTTGCTTCTCAACCCCAAGCTAATGCAAACATTGAATCTATCATGAATGTAAAAAATGTGGGAACTAACTCATGATCGCAAGTTCCCCCATTTTTCCTAACTTTCAATATCCTCAAATACAATGTTCATAACTGTGTGGTTGATTTTTGTGCATTGACAAATGTAATGCCTTTATCTATTTGCATGAAGACTAACTCTAATCTTGAAAAGTATAATGCAAATATTATTCAATTGGACAAATCTCAAGTACAAGTGATCATTAAGATTAAATATGTGTTAATTTAGTTAACATCCAATTCACAACTACACAATTGTAGTAGTATACATTGTTGAAGCTTATGGATTACTTTTGAACAAAGATTTGTAAATTAAGCTTTAGGGTTACTTTCCTTCATATTGGTCTCATGTATGGTTGTCAAAAAATAATCAGATAATAGTTAATAGTGAGACACACATGAAACATACCATCACTAAGCTTGAAGGAACCAATGAGCATATCAATATTACTAAAGAGATATTTGGGAATTGGTTTTTAGAATATGACATTGGTTTTTATCACGCACAACCATCACATGTTCCACCAGGCACACAGTCAAAACTCCTTACATATAATACAACTTGTAAGAATTATACTTGTATTATAGATTTAAATAGTCTTAGTTTAGTTAATAATTATGGAAATATAAATGTCTGGACTTTGTAATATGATGGATCAAAGACATAGGATTAAGTTGGTGTAGGATGCATCCTCCTGGACCCACATAAAGACAATATTTTGATAGCATGATGCTTGGAATTTCAATGTACAAACAACACTGCTGAATATGAGGCATTGATTTCTAGTTTATAGAAATCCACAGACTTGAAGGTAGAGTTCCTAAAAGTTATTGGTGATTCTGAAATCATCACAGGGAAGGTACAAAAACTATTCATTATATTTCTAATTTCAAAAAAGAGGTATGTCATCTAATTTCTTCCTTTAAAACTTTTAATATCATATTAATGCTTAGAGTGAACAATGCCACTCCAAACAATTTAGTGAATACAACATCTAGGTTTACCCCCCAAGAGATGGGTTTTATATTGAAATTGTTTATAATCCTGTAGTGCTCGACAATATAACTAATTTATATGTTTTTATTGATGACCAACATATTCTGGACTTCCTTGCCAACACAAATATCTTTAAGGATGTAGCTATATACGAAGATGAACATTATAAATCTCAGGTTAAAAGGGATAACGCACATGGGAATAATCCCATGCCTAAAGGTGTTGTATCTTTGGAAAAGTTATTTTAACTCCAAAATCATTTCAAAGAACCACCCAACATGGAAGTCTAAAGTTCCACATTATTACATAATAAAATCAACATGGGGATGGAGGAACACCCAAAGTTTGTGAACCTTGGTGCATGTTGTACTCTAGAAGAACGAAGATCATTTATTTATTTATTCAAGTAGTACCGAATCCGACATTTCTGTCATGCCGATATTGTACTCAATTTGATCCTGTGATAGAGGATTGCCCTATATTATTAGCTAAGATACACGAATAGGGGGCATGGCCTAAGCAACTGATTCAGAACCTGCAGATGATGAGGGCTGAGCCTCGCAAGGAGGATCCTAAGGTAAATATTTTGCTGCAGAGTGGCATGACGACTAGCGAAGATAAGGGGAAGCATCCTTAAGAAGGTGAATGGGTCCGCAAAGCACCAGAAATGGAGATTGGGTTTGATCTAGAATGCGCAGGGGAAACATTTATGGAAGCAAAGAAAAGCTTTGCCGAGGCCTCTACCTCAGGAAGTCAGGATAAGGAAACTAAACAGATGGACACTTCCATGCTTACTACTTTCTTGGAGACCTGTATGAAGTTGTTGCATGATAGTAAGGCTATGAAAGGACTATAGGAGTTGATAAATAAGTGCGTCGGAAAAGAAAATTCTCCTAACGGACCGTGCGTAGTTAGGAAGATTGGTAAGCATAAGGCGAGAACAAGGCGTGAGATGAGGCTCACTATGCAAATAGGAGAATATGAGATGGATAAAGTTATTCTAGATTTGGAGTCGGACGCGAATTTTTTTCTTAGACAGAAATCGGAAAGGATGGGGAGACCTGCACTCCAGTGGTCTCCGATTTAGTTAAGAATGGAAAATCAATAGAAAATCATCCCCATGGGAAGATTGCAGGGAGTGACAGTTGATATTGAGGATGCGAGCGCATTGGCTAATTTTGAAGTGATACATATTGTGGATGAAAGTAATCCCTACCCTACGCTCCTTGGGATTGATTGGGCTACTAACATGAATGGGGTAATAAATTTGATAAACCGGAAGATGATATTTGAGAAGAAATATCTCCTTGTTGTATTGCCCCTGGACCCTGCAGAAGGACTGCGCTATAATGAACGGTCATGATTATGAAAGCAATGATGATTTGGACCAGATTTATAAGATAACGACGTGAGATCAAGATTGGGTGAATCCAATAGTAGATGGATGCATTTCTTGGGACCACGAAAGTTCCTTCACATCAGATTTAGATGAGGAGTTGGAGCACTGGCAGAATTGACTGCATGAAGTATCTACGTTGCACTATAATATGATGACCAAGTCATTGTGTTGTGTATCGTCAGAGGTAAGAAATATGCCTTACTATGATGGTTTAACAGATGTCAATAAATTTTTGGATGCATTCGAAAGGGAAGTGCCAGAGAAGCATTACTTTCAGGACTTGGATTGGGCATTACGCACTACGCCTGCGAGATGGTGGGGTATGCACAAAGACATTTTTTATGATTGGCGTGTGTACAAAAATATGATGAGATTATGGTTTGGTAACCCACAAGTATGGTTAGCAGAGAAATATGCTGGAAGGAATGAAACACGTAGTCACCTGGCCAAACAGGCTACAGTTTATGGAGTCGAGCCTCAACCTAAAAGGGTGCATCTATTTTGTCATACTTTGGATGTAATACCGATGAACTAGTACTTGGAAATAGAGCTCTACCATGGAATTGAAGAATGGGATGTTTTTCAACAAGGATTCTTGACAACATTTAGCTTTGAGGATGGGTTTGAAAGTATTAACAAGGCATTGCACAAAGTTAAGGTAGCAATCTTCAGAGTATTGCAGGATCCCTTGGACTTAATTCAACCGGATTGGATGACGCAGCTGATCCATGCGCTGGAGTGTTACAATGTGACTGTCAAAGAAGAGGATGAGGACCCAAGGAACATTAATATCACAGAGACTGAAAGTCACCATGAAGTTGAAGGACCGCAAATTGAAAATCCAGATATCATCGCACCACTAAAAACAAGACAAGTAAACATTGGAACAAAGGCGGAGCTGAAGTTTGCAAATATTAGGGACTATTAGGATGATGCAATAGTATATAAGGTCGCTGAATTTCTCCATGAATACTAGGACTTGTTCCTTATGAAGTTCTCAGACCTAAAGGGGATAATAGGGGACTTGGGAGTTATGAAAATTATTTTGAAACCATATGTGAAGCTGATCAAGTAGCGGCCTTACCACCTTAATCTGAAGTATAAAGAAAGGGTCCGCTTAGAGTGGGCTAAAATGCTTGTGACGGGTATTATTGAACTAGTAGAAGAGTTTGATTGGGTGAGCCCAATAGTAGTTCAGGAAAAGAAGTAGAAGGATGAAATAAGGATATGCATACATATCAGGAAGTTGAATGACGCCTGCGTACATGATCCCTTTCCAACTCCATTCACTAACGAAGTGTTGGACAATATAGGAGTATGTGAGGCATATTCATTCACGGATGGGTTCTCAAGGTACCATCAGATCAAGATCGCACTGGAGGATAGAAGTAAGACGACCTTCACCACAGTGTTAGGGTGCTTCCAGTATACTATAATGCCTTTTGGATTGAAGAACGTGCCAATGATCTTTTTGCACGTGGTCATTGTGGCATTAAGGACTTCATTCGAAAGTTTCTGGAGGTATATTTTGATGATTAGATGGTGTTTGGGCTGTTGAAACGCCATGTAGCTAGCCTACGATTGATGTTGGATACATGCCAGAGGTATCAGATCGTGATCAATTTGAAGAAATGTTTGTTTTGTGTTCCCTTCAGAATCTTTCTGGGACATGTGGTATGCATACAAGGATTAATGGTCGACCCAGCTAAGATAAAAGTTATAATTAATTTAGAAGCACCAAGAAGTGTGAAACAACTGTGCGAAACATTGGGGCATACATGATACTATAAAAAATTCATTAAGAGTTATGCCCAGATTATCACACCAATGGAGAACTTGCTAAAGAAGGATGCTACATTCTGTTGGAATAAAGAATGTGAGCAAAGCTTAGATGTGTTAAAGGAGAAAATGGTCACCGTGCCCATCCTAGTCTTCTCGAATTGGAAGAAGGAATTTCATGTGCATGTGGACGCATCATGTATTGCGCTCAAGGAAGTACTGACACAAGCTGGTGAGGGAGAGTTGGATCACCCTATAGCTTTTGTGAGTAGGAAATTGTCTAAAGCTAAGAAGAATTATTCAATGACAGAACGCCAATGTTTGCCCATGGTATACACACTCCATAAGTTCAGACACTACTTGCTAGGCAGACACTTTAAGATGTGTACAAACCATTTTGCATTGAAGTACTTGTTGAACAAGCCTGTGTTTGGGGGGAAGATATGCAGATGGTTGCTGCTATTTTAGGAATATGATTTCTAAGTTATTGTGAAGCCAAAATGATTGAATGCTGAACCGGATCATCTGTCGTGCATTGAAATAGGAGAGGCGCTTATTAATTTGGAGGAAGGACTGCCTGATGCACAACTCTTTGTAGTGCATGTCACGGAAAATCACTTTGAAAATATCATACACTTCCTAACGACAGGGACAACTCCGAAGGGGTATACTAGTCAACAAAAGAAGGAGTTGGTGGTCTGCGTGGTAGAATTTTCTGTCATTGTAGGAAACTTATATAAAATGAGTGTGGATGAAATACTGCGACATTATGTGCCTGAGTTTGAACGAAGCCGTATCCTCGCTGAAGCTCATGGAGGACCTTCGGGAGGACATTATGTAGGAAAAGCAACAATGCAAAAGATTTTACATGCTGGGTTATGGTGGCTGACGCTGCATAAGGATTCTAATGTTTATTGTAAGGCATGTGATGCATGTCAAAGGAAGGGTAGGCCATCACGAAGGGATGAGCTACCTCTGAATCTGCAGCTATCATTATAACCATTTGAGAAATGGTCCATGATTTTGTAGGACCAATTCAGCCTCCAGGAAAGAAGACATGTGCGCAGTACATCATCACCGCGATGGAGTATTTGACAAGATGGGTGGAGGCACAACCTGCGAAGAACTGTACTAGGGCAACAATGACAAAATTAGTCTTTGAGTATGTACTGACTAGGTTTGTTTGCATGAATATTTTGATGAGCGATTGTGGTACACATTTCCTTAATGAGACGATCAACGCGTTGATAGAGGATTTCCAAGTTTATCACCAAAAGAGTACGCAATATCACCTGTAGGCTAATGGGGTGGTTGAATTATTTAATAAGATATTGGAGAATGCACTGACAAAGGTTTGGAATGCAAAAATAAATGACTGGGATGTGTGCATACCCATAGTGCTATGGGTTTACAGGACGACTTGCAAAAAAGTTGACTGGACAAACACCTTTCAAGTTGGTTTATGGTGTAGAAGCTATGATGCTGATGGAGTACATTGTATCTAGTCTACACATAGTTTACAAGAATGGCAAATCACGGAGCTCTGGAAGAATGGTTTATGCAACTAATAGAGCAGGAAGAGGATAGATTTTTGGTTGGATTCCACTAGCAAGTTCAAAAGAAGCGTGAAAAGGCATGGCACGATTGGCACATCAAACTACACACCTTCAAGGTAAATGATTTAGTGTTATTATATGAAAACAAGTTTGATAAATTTCCAGGAAATTTCGGATGCATTGGCTGGGGCCCTATGTCATCAAGGAGATTACCAATGGTGGAGCAGTTCAACTAGTGAATTTGAATGGAGAGCCATTTTTAGGGAAGGTAAATGGCAGCCAATTGAAGCCATACATCGGGAATCTGGCTAGATGACTATATTGTGGAAACATAGTGTTAGTGATCCAGGCAGTTAAAAGGAGGTGAAAGACTATAAACTACAGTGCTCAGGTTGTAGAGTTGCATGACAGGGGGACTGAGCGAAAAGGAGGAACGTCACAGTATCAATAGAAGCACAAAGGGAGATGCGCTATAGGAGGAGAGACCACACACGACAACCAGAAAGTGACCATTATGGTCACTGTTCATGAGTTGACAGTGGGAAAACAGTGAAGTGGAGCTGGAGGGGGGTGACATTTAAGTCAAAATTTAAGAACAAGATCTTTGAAAATCTATCGCCAATCTAGCATTTATGAGTGGATATGGTTGCCCAATGAAAAAAACTTTGCATTCTGAGAATTGAGGTGTTGAGCTCTCAGGCACGCATGAACCTTGAGAGTTTTGAGGCTTTGGTAGAGAGTTTAGTGTTTGAAAAGTTGCCTCATGCAACCCAGGAGCTTCTCACTAGCCTCATGTCGGCGCCCGTAGAAACCGCCAGTGTTGGAGGATCCATGGCATCTGAGGGAGCTATCCTTGAGATTGCAAGTGTAGAAGTACCCGCAAAAGTGCCAAAATCGCTGAGGTCACCTAGGTTGAGGCCTATGTCGACCAGAGAGGGTCCAAAGATGAAGAAGGACAAATAGAAAGTGCCACAACTAGTGTGAGCATCACCTAGGAAACACCAGAAGAAAGAGAAACCCACTGCATAGGAGAAGTGCAAGGTGGTTGACCTAGAACCCAACGAGGACATAAAAGAAATTGATATGGGCGCAAAATACATTGATGTTGAGGGTGTAGACCCTATCTCAAAATTACCCGAATACATCCCTCCACACCAGGGTAAGGTGAAGATCACGAAAGATCCGAATGAGGGGAAATTTATGCTCAACACGCCTTTGTTGTCACAGAAAATCACGTTCGAAGGACCATGCCTAGTGTGTGTCCCCCATTTAAAACTTGAGGATTGGAACCTAGCAGATACTGAGCGGTTCCCCCACTTGGTGAATGATACATTTATGCATTGTGTCTTCTATAAAGATTCTGGTGTGACCGCGCTGGAGCTGAGGAAATGGATTAAAGGGGTCGACAAGGCAGGGTTGTTGAATCTCCTATGGGTGCTGCATTACAATGCATTGCCATAAACATGATCATGATCAAATAATTACTGTGTTTGGTGTACGATGGGTGCCTGTGGTTAGAGGAGCCAATCCTGATAACCAATATGTTGATCCATAGGATCACCTTGTTGCCACAATCATGGTTGAACTCGGCCAAGGCATTTTGCGGAAAGGAGGGCGAGTGTGACCTTGTCGAAAGAATGAAGGACAAGTTTAAACTTGTCAAGAAACTACACGGATACTCCATATCAAGCATAACTGACCCCATGGTCAAGGTAGCCACCCAGATTTTGGCTAGGAAGATAATGTGGAAGTTTCGCGTAGATGAGGTGCTAGCATGAGTTGTGTCATTAGTGGCTCAGTGTGCGGAGGGCATACAATTCAATTGGGCATGCTATCTGTGTAGTGAGTTCCTTGCAAACTATAGAGAAGCATAAGACCAGAGCAAGACCTTTCACTACTCTTGTCTACTATTATCAGTTGTGTTGGTTGCATGGCAGTTGTCGGAGTATAGTCAGTTTCCTCCAGTCGTGAAGGATATATCGGAAGCAGTGTAGTTTTCTTTGCTGTGGGCCATGAAGGACGCAAGCCTATCAGAGCAAGGTATTCTGGGCCTTAATGGATATGCATATCAATATGGCCATCAATAGGAAACCACGATTGTCACCAACCGTCTTTGAATAGCTGTCAGAATATTTGGAGTTCAAGGCGGAATTCCAATGTGTCTCCATGCGGGCGCGAAAGGACCCCAAATAGAAATGGTATGATCTTCCATACCTGGCAACAGATGATGCAATCGCAATGTTCCTTGAGCATTGTCCAACAGAGTGGTGCACGAGCTCAAATATGTCAGCTGGGTCTAGCATGTCCAAAGGAAAGAAAAATAAGGAAGAGGCCTGATTGAAGATGCAATAGTTGGCTGACAGGAGGAAAAAGGTGGTTGAGGAAAAAGCCAAAGCAGAGCATGCTACTAATGAGCAGGCAGAAGAGAAGGAAGATGAAGAAGAGTGCGACTCGGGTAGGAGTTTGAGGTCTCCTTCGCCACAGATGAGGAATGAAGAGAAACAATTAGCACAGGGTGGTGCAGACCCGGAGACTATTCCATTCCAGGTTAAGCACACTAGGGAGCAGGAAAAAGAAGGACTGCGAATGAAGTCCAAGGCCAGTAAATCACCGCTCGACTTGATCACTTTGATGGAAGGTGATCTGAATGAAATTGGGGACACAGTAAGGGACATGACCATGGAACTGTTGCAACAGTTTGAGCAGCAGCAGCAACAAGACCTAGTTGCCATTCAAATGAGTCTGTGTGGGCTGCAGAGCCAAGCTACTCAGACTAGTGTAGGGTGGGGCAGTGTGACATTGACTAGTTTGGTGCCGTGAACCTCAAAAGCAACGAAGATGGTTCACTCTATGGATCCTCAGGCCACCACACTTTCGGATGGAGTGTTGACTATAAAAATGGAAGCTGACAGGGCCACCGTCAATTCTCTAGAAAGGGTTGGGTTGAACTTGGCCACTCTTCCAAGTGAATCCCTTCACACCCTGCAAGACGGTGTGATCACAGAACTTTGGGCCCGAGAACAGCGCACGCTGAATGTGATTAGTTAATAGAAGGTCAAAAATGCACAAATGTTTGTAGAGAAGACTTCTAAGATCGATCTCCTTAAGAGGCTTCAGGAGAAGAATGAGTGCACCATATCTGTGGTAGCTGAAGCATGCAAAACCATTCCAGAGCTGCATCTCCCCAAAGATGTGCCAATCGACGCAAAAATTCGGAAGCTCGCTACAGGTGTGCGCGATGCCAACACAGAGCTGGCCAGGGTTCAATTTGAGCTGAACCTTAAGATCACAGAGCTTGAGTTGAGGGCCCAGCCTTCGATTCCACTAGAGGTCAAAGAGAAGCACACAGCCGCTATCAAAGATGCAGTGGCAATAATAGATGCCACAGTGAAGGATTGCACTGCACTCTTTTAGAAGTCACTCAAAGTAGTTATGATTCTGTACGAAGATCCCAACCTGTAGAGATTAGAGACCGAGGTGAGGGAATTGCAGTAGAAGTATGACAAGGTTAGAGTGACGGCGCACACCATCACCATTACACAGAGGTTGGAAAATTTGCAGGAAGTGAAGGCATTGAAGGAACAAGTGGACGCAACACAACACAGGGAGGCAGTACTGAAGGCTAGATTAGGGACTTGGCTAGATGAAGCCTATGTGATCATGACCACCATTGAAGGAAAGCTTGCTAACCTATAGGCAACACAACAACAAATCACGACAGATAGCACAGGATCAACAATGGAGCAGCTGGTGGAACAGGTTAAGAAGGCGATGACATAGTGTGTTGCCAAAGTTGCTAGCACAAGTGGAGTTGGGAGGCCTTCTTGACAAGATCACCGCACCAACAAAGTGACTTAGGGGTAAGTCACCATATTTTTGTTGGGGGCCTATTGGGAACGACTCCCCTATAGTCATTTTTGGGGTTAAAAGCCCAAGTTTTGGGGTAGAAAGCCCAAGTTTAGTATAAGAAATGTAAAGTCTCTACATTTTATGTCCATGGAGCATGAAGATGTAACGAGTCCTAAAGGGTTTCCGCCTTGTTATCACTCAGATTTTCCTTGAAGTTGTTAGAAGAAGGAAAGGGGTCTGAGGTAACCACAAACCAACCTTTTAAGTATAGAATCTAGCCAATATGTACTCAAAGAGGACTCTCTCTTTATGATTTAGCTTTTTTGATGGGACATTAGGCTAGTTATGAAACCTTGGGGAGTTTTGATTTTGTTTGGTGGTGGAATTCAGGAGCAAATGGATAGAACAAGGTATTTCAGGCCATTGGGCTATGGGGTCAACTAAAGATGGCTTAACTGGATCAGGTTGATTCAACAAAGGAGGGCTTCACAGGGCAAGATAGCTAAACCAAAGACAAATGATAGCTTAAAGGGGTGAAATGGTCTTGAAAAGGAGGAAGGGAAATTAAGAATCCTTCAACAAAATTCAAGATTGGGGAAAGTGGGTGATCATTAACAAAAAGAATTTAAGAATTCTTTGTTAAATGGCCACAATGATAAACTAAAAAGTAGGGAGCAAATAAGAATTCCCTACCTATGATAGCTTGGAAGAAAACATTTAGAATATAAACGACCTTAAAGACAGAATGCAGTAAAGCTCTTTCTGAAATATACTTTTTCGTTTATCATTCAGATATGGAACACATATGAATATTTAAACTAGAAAACTATAAAAACGTAAGATATATAATACTTATTTGTTTCTCGTTTGACACAGGAATCTTGTGAAAATCCTTTGCTTTATTACTTTGTCCAGCTAGCCATACAATAGTTGTTCAATAGCACTTCTATTCCAAAATAAAGAGTCTATAGAAATGTCTAAGAATCCACCCTCAGTACTTCGAATGAGGGAGTATTTATACAAAATTTACAACAAAATATCTCCTAACTGAGAGAAATATATTTTAGGAAAACTAAATATATTTTACATGAATGTAGAGACAGATGGTCTCAAAAGTAGAAAACTTAATGTGAACTGCTTGGTTGCTATCCTTTCTTTTGTTGAAGGAGTTGGAGGCAAGCCCTATGATTGTGCATCTTGCTGTCTTACTCATAATTCTATGCTGGCTGATTTTTTTCATCTTTTCACTGATACTCTTTTACTTGTCACTGATACTCTTTACCTGATTTACCATCATTCATCTTTTTACCAAAATTGACTATGGTAAATACTTCAATTTACTTTTTACTATGGTAAATCTTAAGATGTCTGTCATATCGGTCCACCAATCATCTCTTGGTATTCTGTTCCTTGTCAATTTCCTGTAGATTTCATCTGCTTCTGTGTATTTGACAAAATTTGGTTGTACTAGAAACAAGTGTTTTAATTCATGCTCAACATAAAAAAGGTTCTCCAAACTGTCATAGAGTACTCTTCCAGTTGGTAATGCCTTGGGTGCAGATGAACTAGTAGAGGAACTGGCTTGGCTGTTTGTATACTGATGTAATTTTTTGATATAATCATCCTGCCTCATTAACTTATCATTGATGACTAAAGGACCTGGAAGTCCTTTACTCTGTAAAATGCCAAATTTTTCCATAAATTGATCTATGTCTTCCTGCATATTCTGACATTTTCATTCCAGGTTTTGCATTAGAGTCCTCTTAGTCAACACTTTCTTTACTTCGAGGATGGTTCCAATCCTATCCTCAATATTGAGCTGCTCGAACTGATACCTATTTTTGCTATTTATAAAGTTTATCAATCTGATGGCCTCTTCAGGCTTCCCTCCTAGTTCTTACTTGGGTTTTCCAATCTCTTTCAGAGCAGCTTTCACCAAGTCAATATGTTAAAAAGCGATTTGAATTGATGACCAAACATCATTGGTTGATTGAGTGATGTTGGTCTATCATATTTTTCTGATGTCAGTTAAAGGCTTCTCAAATATGAGATTTTTTTCTAGTGTTTTTACTTGTTGAGTCAAGCCTTAGTTTTTCCTCACTTCTTCAGCAAAATTAATTTTTGACACATCATACTTTTTCTCTAAGGTAATGAGTTTCTCCTTTACCTTTTGGAGTTTAATGACCTGGAGTTTCATTTCGTCCATGGATTTGATTAACTCTTTTGTGCTTTGACTTGAAGTTCCTACCTGTGTTGTACCTATACCTGTATCTGTCACTCCAATAGTTTGAGTTGTTGCCAAAGGGATATTTGGTGCTAGAGCAGTTTCCAATGTTGAAGGGACTGCTGTAGAAACCATTGGTACTACATTTTGAGGCTAAGAGGTCGACTCACTCTGCCTCCTTTGTAGTGTTTTCTCTAGTTCTTGTTCTGTCTTCTTCAGTTTCTAATTTAGCTTTAGGATCAAGTCCATAAGCTCTTCTTCATTCTTCTTCTCAATTACCTCAGCAGTTTGAGGGTGCATAAGTGGTGGCAATTTTAGCTGCTTTCTCAGGGCATCTATATCTTCATTCTTTTTATTTATCAGGGCCTCTGCATCTTTGACATCCTTTGGGTTATGACCCAATCCAATAATCAGATCTTCCAGTGATTTGATTCTGTTGTCCTTTACCCATGTGTTAGAGTCGGTCTTGCCAGTCCTTCGTCAGAGATCAAAACTCTTTCTGCATCTTATTTTTTAGTGTCTCGCTCCATTCACTCAGGTGCATTCCGCTAAAGGCATGCCATAATCTGATGGAAGGGTCTTGTCAGTTCATTCCCCTCATATATTGTACCTATTGGCTTAGATCTTTTCATCAAAGTTATTAAAATCCATGACAGTCAATGTTTGATCTTTTAATGGACAAGATTCATTTCAGTCATTAGGTCTAGGGTTTGCAAATTGTTGTTCTCAAAGTACTTCAATAATACTTGCAGGCCAAAGGAAGGTTCAATAACTCACTCAAATGATGTTCGAAGTAAGGAAAGATGAATTTTGGAACAATGAGAGAGGTTTTTGTCCAAAATAGGCCAAGGAAGAAAAACCTCCTTCACGTTTTACACAGATGTCATGGTTATAGCGAAATGTGTAAAATACAATTGCCTCGAGAGAATTGATGCACCTCTAAAGTGACCTTGGGAAACTCAAGTTTTCTCCTATCTTGGTTAGCCAAATGACTTTCTTGATGAGTAAAATGATAACTAAAAACCAATATCTTTCCAATGAGCTATCATTAGCTCAATTTTTGGAGTTGAGGAACACCTTCAAAAGTTGACTGCAACAGCACTCTACCTTGAGGCAGCCTCACTGGGCACATTTTGACCAGTCTTGGGCGATTTGATTTTTGATAGGTAAAATGAACTCCAAATTGACAAATTATATTTTAGTTGGAAATTATACTCAAATATATTTCCAACGAGCTATCCTTCACCCAATTTGGACATCGGGAAGGCCTCCAAACCTCTCCTGCAAAAAGCACTATGCACAGGCTCTATGCGTCGCGCCCTGGCGCGACACTTAGGATTGGGAGCTCCAAATCAAGAATGGTTTTCATTTTTGCATTCAGCATGAAAAATCATGACTGCTGGTGTATGGCCAAAACATTTGGAGAATTGTTGGTCATTTGACAACTTTTGGGCATAAAACAGGGTTTTTCTCTCTGTGCGCCGCGCCAGTCTCTCGGTGCGTCGCGCCAGTCTCTCGGTGCGCCGCACCACTCGCGCGGCGCTTAGGATTTGGAGCTCCAAATCAAAAATGGTTTACATTTTTGGATTCAACATGAAAAATCATGACTTCTGGTGCATGGCCAAGAAGTTTGGGCAAGTTTTGAGTCCCCAGGAGGTCAAAAACACTCAAAACATGACCTCCCTGCCCCTATTTTGACACACAGGAAGCAGTCTTGGGAGAATGAATTTTTTGAGGGGAAAATGAGCACCAAATTCAGAAATTCCACTTGGGTTGGAAAGTAGACAGGCCAGGCTTTCTAGAAGTCACACTTGGTCACAATTTGGACTCCTGCAGGTACCTCAAAACAACCTCCAAAGTGGCATGGTCCATATAAAGAAAAAGGCCAAAATCACTTCCACTTCGCGACATTTCGATTTGCGACTTTCTCCAAGTGGGCCCGCTCATCTACACTTATCTTTTTTCAGCAACTAAGGCAAAGTTTAAAGAGTTTGGCTTTTATCCAAGTGGAAAAGGAAGGCAAACAGTCACCCAAGCCATTTGTCAGTTTTGTAACGCTGCACCTGTAGCTAATGGTTGGCTTTCCATCTCCATTTTGTAATGATTTGAGAAACTCCCCAACTCTTGGTCATTCTATTTCCTCATGGAATAGTCTATTTATTGTAGGCAAACCATTTGCAAAGGGTTGGTTGGCTTGTAATTTCTGGGAGACTGTGGGAAAGAAACTCTGTTTCTTCATTGTATATTTTGACAGAGGATTAATGAAAAGGCAGCGGCTCTGTTTCATGAGATTCATTCTGGTTGTGAGTGTAGCAAATGTGTTTTTCCTTATGTTTCATATGTATTTTGTTATGTTTCATAGTTCATTCATATTCATTTCCAGTGAAATTTTCTGAGTAAGATAAGGTAGAATTCATTTTTATTGCTCTGCCTGTGGGAAAGTTTCACACTATGTTTTTCTTCTGTTGAAAAGGATTCATGTACTTATGCCCTTTTCACCCTCCTAAGAAATCTCTCCATTCCGCATTATTTCAAACTAAATTGCTAGACTTTCTGCCTGTCTTTCCTCACGAAGTAATCTGTGCCTTTGTATTAAATTATCTGCTCATTACTATCCATTGGTCCCATAACATCCCAGAAACTCAGTCATTCATAAAAATTTGTTTCTTGTAACCATATTTGCTTACTAGCCTAAGATCAATATTTCACGGTAAGTCATCTAAGATCATATCGTTTACTTATTCGCTGAGCATGACTTGGAGAGAGCCCTCTCCTGTTCTAGTAGGGCTAGCTACCAGACTGAGCGTGATTTGTGGTTACCCTAAATTTTGCCTTCCTTCAGCCTAAGGCAGATTTAGGTGCTAACATAGTGGCGACTCCACTGGGGAGAAAATGGTTTTCTTGATTGTTTTGCCCCATTACATCTATCAAGCTCATATCCGATGGTTGATGGTGAAACAATGACCAGACATAAGAAGACGGCTGAAATCATTCACCTAGCCACTCCTTTCACTGAAGAATCCAGCAACCGGTACTTCAGGGTGACTCCACTGCAGAGGGATCAGTAGCTTTGAGATTTTTTAAAATGGAGCGGATTGCAAGAAGATACACTCCCATGAGCCGAGATCACATTCCAGGCTTTCCAAATAAGATTCCTAAAGTAGATTGGTCAAGGAATTTGCCTACGTTTAAAGATGATGGTAAGAAGGACGTTGCTTTACATCTAGTTCGATTTCACATGCATATTCGCAAGTTGAAGGTTGATTTTCCTGAAGATTTCTTAATGAAGATATTCCTGGCCACTCTAGAAGGTGAAGCCCAATCTTGGTATGAAAATTGCCCGCTGCTTGTATTTACTGTCTAAAGGATTTTCATGCCCTGTTCATTGAAAGATATAAGGACTTCTTATCCATCATTAAATCTAGTTCATGACTGTTGCAAACATTGCTTCTACTTTTATTGAAAGCCTTGAAAAATACTATGAGGATGATAATTTTATGGATGATGAGATCATGGAAGCCTTGTACGAGAATCCATTTCAGCAACATGAAGAGAAACTAGAAGAGTCCCATCAAGATGCTCAGGAAAATTTACAGCAGAATCAAGATCTTTTTATGGTGGAAAATGAAGGAATTTTGCATCTTGATAGTCAACATGAATTACATGAAATAGATCAGCAGGTTGAAGAGTTCCATATGGCTGAAAGTGATGAAAGAAAAAATGTCATTTCAGATTTGTCCATAGAAGAAGATAGCATGCAGAGAAATCAAGTTTCAAATTCAGAATGTGATAATGTTAAGACATCCATTTCAGATGTAGATTCAGATTGTGATGACCAAGAAAACCTTGTACTAAGTCCCATGAAAGAGAACTCTACTGCTGAAATCATCTGGGATGAAGAAGACAGAGTTTTGGATCCAAATGTTCTCATGTTATTAGAAGAGAGTCTTCATGAAGAGGTAATCTAGTCAGCTCTTGAGTAGCAAGATGAGATCTTTGCTCAAGCAAGTGAAAAAGTTCCTCTAGATGAATTTATGGTAGATGATAGAAATGTTATTGTTAGGTTTCAAGAAACATTTGAAGTTGCTTTTCTCATGATTGATGAAAGTGATGAATGTAATGAGAATTTGGCTATCATATCGTATGAAGATGACCTACCATATACTTAGACTTCAGAAGATCAGACCATTCAGGATTCCCTTTCAGATTCCTCCTCATATGTCTCATGTTTTGAAATGTTCTTTGAAAAGGAGATTTGTTCATCCACTTGTTCAGAATTTTTTGAAGACCCGAAACATACTCTTATTTATGAAGAAAGACCAAAATCAAGAGAAAAAGATACCTTGTTTTTCCAGCAAGAGGTCAATCTTCATGTTTTTCAGGATCCAATGCAGATTTGTTGCAGTCAGCAATGAAGGTGATTATTGCAGTATTCAGTGATGAAGGAGGTCATGGTCAATTATGTTTTTGGAAGCCCAGTTACCAGTATCTGTTGTTGACCAGAAGATCTGATCAGGAGAATCAATCAAGGAGGCATCTACTTGAGTGGTTACATTGGAAGACACATTACAGATGATTGTATATATTGCATTAGTACGCAGGTGGCTGTCATCATGATTTGAAACCCTCGAATCTTGATGAAATGCTGCCATTGAAACAAGTTTTGTAAGTTCTTGTTTTAATTAAGTCAGTCATGAGTCATTTCCTTTTGCATTGAGTCAGTTTTTCAGTCATGTTGGTTCCACAATTAAGTCGGTCTGAGTCAGGTTTCAGTCACTAAATGAGTCAGAGTCTTGTGTGGTTTGTCGAAATAATGACTCCATAGCCCAATGGACGAAGGCACTGTCTGCTCACCGAAAGATCTGCAGTTCTTGGCACCTCCAAGGAGCTGGAGCTACCATCCTCCATTGGAGCTAATGTTAGAGTCGGTCATGCCAGTCCTCCATCAGATATCAAAACTCTTTCTGCATCTCATTTTTAGGTGTCTCGCTCCATTCACTCAGCTGCATTCCACTAGAGGCATGCCATAATCTGACGGAAGGGTCTTGTCAGTTCATTCCCCTCATGTCTTGTACATGCTGGCTTAGATCTTTTCATCAAAGTTATTAAAATCCATGACAATCAATGTTTAATCTTTTAATGGACAAGACTCATTTCATTCATTAGGTCTAGGGTTTGGAAATTGTTGTTCTCAAAGTACTTCAATAATACTTGCAGGCTAAAGGAAAGTTCAATAATTCACTCAAATGATGTTTCTGAGCAATAAAAGATGAATTTTGGAAAAATGAGAGAGGTTTTTGTCCAAAATAGGCCAAGGAAGAAAAAAATCCTTCAATTTTTACACAGGTGTCATGTTTTTAGAGAAATGTCAAAAATACAATTGCCTCAGGAGAATCGATGCACCTCTAAAGTGACCTTGGGAAACTCAAGTGTTCTCCTAGCTTGGTTAGCCAAATGACTTTCTTGATGATTAAAATGATAACTAGACACAAATATATTTCCAATGAGCTATCATGAGCTCCATTTGGAGTTGAGGAACACCTTGAAAAGTTGACTGCAATAGCAGTCTGCCTTGAGGCAGCCTCACTGGGCACATTTTGACCAGTCTTGGGAGATTTGATTTTTGACAGGGAAAATGAACTAAAAATTTAAAAATTATAGTTTATCTGGAAATTAAACTCAAATTAATTTCCAACAAGCTATCCTGCTCCCAACTTGGACACCAAGAAGGCCTCCAAACCTCTCCTGCAAAAAGCACTATGCACAGGCTCTATGTGTCGCGCCCTGGCGCGGCGCTTAGGATTGGGAGCTCCAAATCAAGAATGGTTTGCATTTTTGGATTCAGCATGAAAAATCATGACTTTTGGTGCATGGCCAAGAAATTTGGAGCATTTTTGGGGCATTTTTGGTCATTTGACAACTTTTGGGCACAAAACAGGGTTTTTCTCCCTGTGCGCCGCGCCACTGGTGCAATGCTTAGGATTGGAAGCTCCAAATCACAAATGGTTTGCATTTTTGGATTCAGCATGAATAATAATGACTGCTGGTGCATGGCCAAGAAGTTAGGGCAAGTTTTGAGTCCCCGGGAGGTCAAAATCACTCAAAAAATGACCTCTTTGCCCCTATTTTGACACATAGGAAGCAGTCTTGGGAGAATGAAGTTTTGGAGGGGCAAATGAGCACCAAATTCAGAAATTCCACTTGGGTTGGAAAGTAGACAGGCTAGGTTTTCCAAAAATCACACTTGGGAACAATTTAGACTCCTGCAGGTACCTCAAAATGGCCTCCAAAGTGGTGCGACGCATATAGAGAAAAAGGCCAAAATCACTTCCGCTTCGCGACATTTCGATTCGCGACTTTCTCCAAGTGGGCCCGATCATCTACACTTCTATTTTTTTGGTAACTAAGGAAAATTTTAAAGATTTTGGCTTCTATCCAAGTGGAAAAGGAAGGAAAACGATCACCCAAGCCATTTGTCATTTTTGTAACGCTGCACCTGTAGCTATTGGTTGGCTTTCCATCTCCATTTTGTAATGATTTGAGAAACTCCCCAACTCTTGGTCATTCTATTTCCTCATGGCATAGTCTATTTATTGTAGGCAAACCATTTGCAAAGGGTTGGTTGGCTTGTAATTTCTGGGAGACTGTGGGAAAGAAACTCTGTTTCTTCATTGTATATTTTGACAGAGGATTAATGAAAGGCAGCGACTCTATTTCATGAGATTCATGTGGTTGTGAGTGTAGCAAATGTGTTTTTCCTTATGTTTCATATGTATTTTTTTATGTTTCATAATTCATTCATATTCATTTCCAGTGAAATTTTCTGAGTAAGATAAGGTAGAATTCATTTTTATTACTCTGCCTGTATGAAAGTTTCACGATGTGTGTTTTTCTTTTGTTGAAAAGGATTCATTTACTTATGCCCTTTTCACCCTCCTAAGCAATCTCTCCATTCCACATTATTTCAAACTAAATTGCTACACTTTCCGCCTGTCTTGCCTCACGGAGTAATCTGTGCCTTTGTATTAAATTCTCTGCTCATTACTGTCCGTTGGTCCCATAACATCCCAGAAACTCAGTCATTCATAAAGATTTGTTTCTTGTATCCATATTTACTTACTAGCCTAAGATCAAAATTTCATGCTAAGTCATCTTAGATCATATCGTTTACTTATTCGCTGAGCGTGACTCAGAGAAAGCCCTCTCCTGTTCTGGTAGGGCTAGCTACCAGACTGAGCGTGGTTTGTGGTTACCCTGAATTTTGTCTTCCTTCAGCCTAAGGTAGATTTAGGTGCTAACACCGTGAAGATGATCTTTCTAACTGCAATTGAGTTGTGGTGTTGTTCAGTGAATTCTCCAACCTATGTGCCATCATGGCCTTGCTTGTCAATGTGGAATAAACCATCTCCCCTATTTGTTTGTGTAATTCTATTTGATCTATGGGGTGAATATCTTTGTCCAAGACCTCAAAATCAGTTTTGAGGTAGTCTGCAAGTGATTTGGGTTGTTGTACTGTAGGCTTTAAAAAGCTCATCTGCATTTTGCCTTCTTTGATGTCATAAGCTGACATCATCCTGGTTTGATTAGTAGGAACCATTTTTAGGTATTGAGTGTAGGCTTGGGCCTTCATCTGTTCATTTTTGGCCATTATCTCCTTAAATTTTCCTTTGATGTCCAAGGTCTTGTTAGATGAAGACCTAAAACATGAAGCTTTAGTACTTTGTTGTCTTTAAAGCTTTGGTCTTTGTGAACTAGAAGGTATCCCACCTATTGGGGATGTATCCACCTTCTTTAATAAAAATCCCTATTGTTTCTTCAAAAAATTCTTCTTCTGAATGTGGTTTTAGCCTGTGCCTCTTAGCACCAGGCTGGTCTAAAGGACCACAGGCAGGAGTAGCTACTTCCCTGTCTCTTTTTAAGCTTTTTCCTCATTCAAAGGAGTTTGCAAAACTAGGGGGTCTTCCCACATTAACTTAGGCTGGATGGGACTATGGTGGAGCCTGTACTTTAGAGTTTTGAGGCTACTTTGATATGTCTGATTGTCGGGATGCTGGAGTATTGGTTTCCTGTTCTTTTCCCTGTGGTGGTTTTGCAAGGGGTGCACTAGTTTCCTGTGAGTGCCTTTGAGAAGTATCTACTATAGAGGCACTAGTTCCTGGTGTTGCCTTTTGAGCAGTTCCAACTGGTACTTGTTCATATGAGTCAAGGTCAAGTTTTTTGCCTAAGTCTTTCATCAGATTTTCTACATTGACCTGATCACTATCCATCTCAACTAGAGTTCCTTCCCTGCATTCATCCATATTTGCATATTGCTATATTTCAGGAATTTTGTTATGAAAATATGGTGACAACTTATTTTTCATTCTTCTATCACAAATGAAACCTTGTGGATCATATATCCAAACAAAACTTTTCTTTAGTTTGAATCTTTCAAGAATTTCTTCTGCTTCTTTGCCTGCTTCTCTATTGTTACAGACAAATAGGCCTAAGTGATCTTTAATTCTCAATTGTCCTTTGTTTTTGGTTTTGGTAAAGCGAATCTGATCAGAGTTTATCATTTTTCTATAATATTCCAATGCAAACAACCTCATAGGAACATATTTTGGTAGTTTGAATGGGGGAAGTTTACAACCATATATTTTGATCTCTGTGTGATTCTGGTACAAGTACCAGTCACCTATTTTGTACTGTTTAGATAGTTGAAGGATTCTTTTGATTTCATCACTGATCCTAGGAGGAGGATTTCCTGTTAGCATGGTGGTCACTGGGTGGACAAACTGGTCAATGAATTCATTGTATGAATAGGGGCAAGCAAATGAATAGTGGAAGATAGAAGTCCAAAAAACAATTGATCTGGGATTACCCTTTGTATCAAGTTTATTTACAGAGAATGGGAACTTGTCAGGCTAATAGTAAAGGAAAAGGTGATATATGAAGGTGGAATACTTGAATAGTCTTTCATTTTCCAGCCTCATGAATTGGTCATGGATTTTCTCAACAATGAATGCAACATAGTCATACTTGATAGCAAGAGGCTAACCAGGGGTAAAAATGGACATTAAAACTAGGGTCAAATCATCCACATACTCACTAGTATTGAATTCCATGATTGCAACTATCATATCAATTATATTCTTACCTGTCTCTATGAAGAAACTGACAAGTAGGGAGGGGGATTTTTGGGTTGATGTTGCTTATCCATGAAAGTCTGGGAAAGGAAACTGAGTTTAGATTGGGACAATTTGGATGATTTCTCTAGAAAATCTCCAAGGGAAATGGGTGTGAGGTTTTGACTGGGTTGAAACTAAAGCATCTCATTGATGGAGTCTACAGTAATTGTGAATAGAACAGTTTGATTAGGGGACATTACTGCTCTAAGGTTAGGGTTTTAATTGGCATGACACTGATGGATAATGTCAAGGAAAATGTGCACAGAGGTGAGAAACTACATTGGGAGATTTGATCCCCAAAGTCCTATGGTATCATAGCCATTCATATGATTGTCCCGGCATTGGAAAAATACTTTCAAGTGGTCTTTATCAGTATCCAAGTCTTTTATTTGAAAATCTTTATCTGTTGGGCACATATAATCCAAATCATGGTGAGGGGTAGTGATATGTGCTACATTGAGGGCTACGAGGGTTTCCATTCTGGTTCTTGTGGATTCAGATAAGAAACTAGGGTTTTTAGTGGAATTGGTGAAACAAAGGGTCTTGGGAAACTTAAATTCTAAATGCAGCAATTGAATTATGATGAAATTTGGGTTTGTCCAATTAATTACAGAGGAAAGCAAGTATTTACAAGGTTTTTGGACATAAACTGGTAAATACCTGTTTTTGGTGACGGGCAATGGGTTGCAGGCTTACTGGGTGCGAATGACGGACTCGGAGCAGTGTCAAACTGAAGGTTTGAGGGTGGTGGATGGTTGAATGTATGAGCTAGTTGACCTCAATGTTCAGTTTGTTGCATGCATGTGCTTTTCAGAAATAAGGACGAAAAACTGATTAACTCTATTTTTTATGCAAAGTCAAAACTTTGGTGGGTTCGGGATTTGGAGAGATGGCATCAATAGGAAAATGATTTGACATTTTGTCAGTAGTGGGAGGCGGTAAGCGGTTTTCATCGCACTGCTAATGGAGGGGAGGTGGTATTTGGGTGTGACCACGTGATTCCACATGATGAGTGACGCGTGGCGATGGCACTGTTCACAAAACTGCTTGCCATCTCACACTAAAGGTCGACCATGAAGGCCATGCGATATGTGCGACAACCGTCAGATCTACGGGATCCGATCGGATGGCTATCGGGGAGTTAAGATGGTGGAAGGTTAATGAAGGGGGGCCCAATGTAATTAAAGGCTTTTAATTACATCGGGGGTGATGTGATTGGTTGAAAAGTTATTAATTAACCGTGGGGGTTAATTAATCCTTTTATTAGCATGGCGGGGGTCGGGCTCTTAATTAACTATGTGTTAGTTAATTAATCTCGTTTATTGACTATATTATGATTATATTTAACCGAGGGGTGGGATATGTAAAATTTGGGGTTTTGTGTATTTATAATAATATGGGAATGGGTAACCTTTTTTTTCCAATGGAAAAAAGTCGTAATTTCTATTAATATAAAGAAATTATATTTTGTAGATGCAAAGGCATATGCA
>APFE030112126.1:0-109677 GCA_000404065.3 Pinus taeda | reverse complement strand
AAATTTTTGAACCATTCTTCCTGTCCTCTTGGTATCTCGGTTACAACAGCTATTGCTTCTGGAGAAACCGATATCTCTAACATGGCTACCTTTGAATTCAAACCAGTGAAATTAAGCGCAAATTCTTTAGTTACCTGTGCATGCCCTCCTTGTAGCTTTTTACAAAATCTCCAGCACCCGGCATCTTTAAACGCCTTCTTCACGCCTTCATCTCTCAAGGTTATGTCCAGGCCTTCAGGTTCATTCCTTTGACATTTGCCAGACATGTGCTCCTTTCTCTCCATTTTCACTTTGAGATCTTCACAGTCAAATTCTAACAGCTCCAGTTGAGATGATGATACAGCAATACAGCTCCTCTTTTTATTCAGCCTCGCTTGTAATCAGGCTCACTTGAACAGCCTCGCTTGAAATTCAAATCGAAACATGACTGGTCACTCATGCAACACTCACGACCATTATTAGGGATTATGCACGGTAAAATCTCTTGGGAATGATATTTTCGTGCATATCAAAAATCTATTGGTGGAGTAGCGGCAAATGAACGTTTAGACATGATTTCAAGAGGTACTCAAACTGACATGAGTGGACGGAAATGCTGACTCACCTATGGACTTGACATTTCAGGAAAGATTCGCTACGGAATGCACGAATCCATGATTTCGCAGCGCTGTTAGTTATATTTTTTAATGATGCGCTGCAAAACTGCTTAATCATTACGCGCTGCGAAACTGCTAGACTATGATTGCGCTGCGAAATGGGCAAATAAGACTGCGCTGCAGAATCACTAAAAGACAAGGTGACTTGGCATAGACAAGACATGACTATGGAATAATGATGAGTGGAGGAAAGCCAACGGGAGCAGAGTCTGATTTAAGCTTAAAAACCTTTAAAATTCCGAATCCTAAGTGAGACAAATAAAAATGAAAATATCTTACACATAGACCTTTGTCATCAAACTAGAGCATGTAACTATATGCATCAAACTTTAGTTCTAAGTGATAACAGGGGGGATAAACTACCGGCCTGGCACTCCAGATACCTAGATGTCCAAACTAGGGTTAGGGTGAAGGAAGTCAAAGATGAAACTAAGGGTATTTGGGGAATGAGGGGGGGTAGATAGCGATGGCCAATCCGGGAGGACCACAGACTATGACCGTGACGGTTCCGCAAAGGATAAAGAAGGGAAACTTCTGGAAAGGCCAGAGCTAAGCATACTTGTAGATGTGGAAAACATGGAGCGAGAGATGGATACCCCTTCCAGCGAGTCTTCGGAGTAATCGATCGCATCGAAGTCATCCATGGTGACAACTGCTTCTAATGGAAGGCACCTCGAAAAGCTGGAAACGGAGTGTAAGCCCAAACCCGGGAAGAAACGGACAACTAGAAAATAGTGTGTAAACCATCGATAGGTAAACAACTAGGTAATAGTAAAATGCTAAAAAGTAAAAAAACCCCCTCAAAAACCCCGACAGGTCGAAGAGCTGATACAGCGTGCTGAGAGTAGATGAGGTAGTTAAAGAAAAAGTACGAGACACGACAGGTGACTATCCAAGTAGGGTAACTGGTGACTGTCCATGGTTTGCTATAATGCTGCAAAAAACAAAAAAATCCCTAACCCAGGCCCTCACGGTCGATTAGCTGTAGATTCTTGCACTCCATCCTCACTCTCCATCTAAAGAAATGGGTAGCTTTTATATAGGGGAATTATATAATAACATGAATTAGTAGTTAATATGATTTTGTGAAATACATTGTAAGATAAAACGTTTCTGAAAGTGTATTTCATCATATAACATTTATAACTTAGGCTTAAACAAATATGAGGGTTTTTATGGAAAGTATTTTATTTTCCCTAAGTAAAATAGGATTTTACTTAGGAAAAGGTTTATTAGGAAAATGAATGACTTATGAAGGGGGATGAATATTGATGAAGGGGCTTAAGTACTTACGCATTATAAATTATTAGGCCGAGGGTCTAGTCCCTCCAAAAGTCAGAGAAATGCTCTGAGCCCCTCTAACTTGATAGATACCTTAGCACTTAGGGGAAATTAGTGAAAATTCAGGGGAAATGAGTAGGGAAGCTAATTATTTCTAACTTTGCTTGCTTGATCTGACTTCCATGTGATACATGCCTTTGCTTTGTGATGAAAGTAAAAGATTTAGACATTTAGATTTATCATTCACCACATATTATTCTGCAACCATCATCTACTTACCCTATCTACTTTAACCTAACATTTTTACTTCTTTATTAGGGTGCACTTAGACTGACAAACCCTTATCAACTTTTCTTTTCTTTTACATGGTGATGCCTATCTAAGTCTACACTTATTACATCCAAGGGCTCAAATTAAACTGTTGAGCTCTTTTTTCACTCTACCTATGTACTTATCTGCCAAGATTATATTGTTTGGTTAGATCTTTATTCTCTATTTCTACAACATGAAATTGAAAATATGAACTAGCCAAGCTTAAACTATTTGACTATTCATGAATTGAGGCATAGGTGACAAGCTGCACACAATTTTTATTTTACAAAAGTAAAAAGTAGTGGCATTTAGACTTACACACTTTCATGGTCTTTTCTTTTTGTTGGGGTTCATTTTCTGATCTTTTCTTTATTCTTTTTACCCTTTGATTTTTCTTTTAGGGTATACCCTCTTTACATTTTTTAAATTTTTTGATTTTTTACAAATATGGAAAACCTTTGCAACAAGTAAAGGTATGAACATATTACAAAGCTAAACCAAGTCAATCATGATATATGACACCTATTGGTATAGGGGCATAACAGTGGCTCCACTTGGGGATGTCTTTCCTTGGTGGAAAGTCAAGAACAATAGATCAGTGGCCTCTTAATGAATTTGACTGTGCTCTGCAATCTTCTTTTCCTTGCTACTTTATTGTATGTATGACAGTGATACTTCTAAAGCTTAGGGCCTTCTATTCAGGCTTCAACTCCAAAATCTTATTGTCCAATCAACACTATGACATTACAAAAGATATAATATGTACTTGTGAAGAACATGGTAACATTATTAAGTAGGATCAAAGTAATGCTTTAACATCTAACCATTGACTGGTCCTTCTTCTGCTTCTGTACCATCTAACTCTTTAAGAAAGTATGCATTGTTTCCTTTGAAAGAATAGATGATGTATGGTCCTTTCCATAGGAAGTCAAACTTCCCATGTTTCCCCTTATCCTCTCTTCTAGAATCCCATCTTAACACTTTATCTCCAAGGTAGAAATCTTCTGCCTTGGTCCTTCTGTCAAATATCTTCTTAAGTTTTCCCTGCAACACTTGGGATCTTTGGTACACCTCCCTGATCTGCTACAAATTGATATTCTGGTTTATCTTTCTTTGAATATCATTAGGTTCCACTTAAGCTTCTTGGAGTATTTTCATAACAAGAACTCCTAATGATGAAGGAAATACAACCTCCATGCCATATAATAACTCATAAGGACTGGTTCCAATTGATTTTTTGGTTGTAAGCCTATCTACCCACAGAGCATTGATTAATCTTTTATTCCAAGTTTTCTTATTTTCTTCCAATAGTTTTTTGATGGTATTAATCAGACTCTTGCTGGAAGATTTGGCCAATCCATTCCCTTAAGGGTAGTAGGTTGTGGAATGACCCAGAGTAATGTGATACTTGTTACAGAAATTGATCATCTTCTTTGATTTGAAAGCTGCAGCATTATCAGTAATGATTTTAGTGGGGCAACCAAACCTGGACAAAATATTGGTTTCTAGGAAGCTTATGATCACAATGTCATTGGCTTATCGGGAGGGAATGACCTCTATCCATTTACTAAAATAGTCAATGGCAATGAGTATCCATTTATGTTGGCCAGAGGAGGAGGATGGATTTCTCCAATGAAGTCAAGACCCCATTGTTGAAAAGGTTTCTCGGTGGAAATAGGTTTTAGGGGTAAAGATAATAATTTTATTTTGCCTTCAAAGATTTGACATTTATGGCAAGAAGTTACAAGGTTGGCCAATAGAATCCAGCCCTTAGGATCTTATCTGTAGTTCAATTCCAATAGAGATGTCCAGCACAGTCTCATGCAAAAAAATTTTGGAGAGCCTTGTTAGCTTCATCTTTTAATAAACAACATAATAAAATTCCTTCATGATTTTTCCAAAAAAGAGTATTATCTAAGATACAAAACTTTGAAGCTTTCATTTTCAAAAACCTGTTCTTGGTTCTGGACAACCTTGGAGGAGCCTGCAGGTTTTGTAAAACATAGATTACATCAGCATACCAAGGTGAGTCTAAAAAGGCCTGGCTGATTTGTGGAGTCACAATCTCCTGCTTGTTATCCAATTCATTTATGTCTAGGGCTTGACAATTAGTTTCTGCCATGAGTTTGGCCAATCCTTGACCTTTTATTAGTTTTGCAGGTTTTATCTCTATATCATACTCTAAGATGGTAGCTATCCATTTACCTCGTTTACCATAATTTCCATATTGAGTTAGGATGTTTTTTACAACTACACTAAGAACATAAGCCATCACATGAGAGTATAATATGTAGACTCTGAAATACTTTATAGCTTTCACCAGTGCAAAAGCTTGTTTCTCCATTATTTTTTATTTTAATGATGCATCTCTAAGTGCTCTACTAAAAGAGGCTATAGTTTTTTCATATCCCTGATCATCCTTTTGTAATAAAACTACATGCTATGGTGTGTTCTGATGCAAAAGAAAAAATGATGAAGTCTCTATCAAATTGAGGACTTGTGAGGACCGGTGTTCTGGTTAAGGCCATTTTGATTTCTTCAAATGATTGCTTTGCCTCTACTGTCCATTTGATACTTGAATCACTTTTTAGCATGTTATTTATTAATCTAATGAGTTCAGCTAAGTTAGAAATGAATCTTCTTAAAAAATTTATCTTCCCTAGGAAAGCTTGAAGTTCTTTAATACTTCTCGGATGAGGTATCTATAGAATAGCTTCAATCCTGGAAGGGTCAATTCAAATGCCATCCTTGGAAATAATATGACCTAAAAATTTACCCTCTTCCATACCGAACAAGGACTTCTTTGGATTCAGCGAAATGCCATATTTTTTGCATTTTAAAAAGACTTGCCTGAGATGGTCTAAGTGTTGTTGATCAGATTTAGAAAAAGCAATTAGATCATCTAGATATATAACAAGAAAATCATGAATTTCTTTGGCAAAGGCAATGTCCATTTCCCTTTAGAAGGTTTCTCCTACGTTTTTTAGTCCAAATGGCATTTTGATGTACATAAAAGTGCCCCATGGTGTTGTAAAAGAAGTTTTCTCTTGGTCATCAGGATGATCCAAGATTTGGTTATATCCTAAAAACCCATCTAAAAGTGAAATTCTAGAAGAACTCACTACTCTTTGCAAAATATGATCCATTTTGGGTAAAGGATAGTTATCTTTAAGAGAGACCTTATTTACATTTCTCAAATCAACACATAACATTATTTGCCCAGTCTTCTTCCTAGTAGGTACTAAGTTAGACACCCACTCTTAAAATCTAATAGGGGCAATAATCCCTGTTTCATACATATGTTTGATTTCTTTCTCAATCAATGGTAATAACATAGGGTTAATTCTTCTGAGTTTTTGTTATAAAGGGATTTTGATTTTCTTTCACAGGTATAGTATGTTGAATAATAGAGATTTCATAGGATTTCAAATCTTCATAACTCCAAGCAAAGACATCTTGGAATTCTCTCATCAGTTCAACACACTTAGCTTCTGGTCATGAGGTAAAGATTTGACAATTTTATCATTTTTGGATTGTCTTGTGTTCCTAAGTTGTACTCTTCAATATTTTCTTTTAATGGTTCCATTTTAGGTTTCTTGGGAATGTCATTGGAATCAAACAGATCTTCTAGAGGAGTCAATCCTTTGGGTAGATGATTGTCTTTTAGGTTGATAACCTCTATTTTCTCTTCAATTATTTCATCTAGGCCCCTTTGTTTCAGGTCTTGAATTTCTTTTTGTGTGAATTTTGTGGGATGAAGCATATTTGTTGAACTTTCCTCTGAAATATTGATTTCTACCACATCTATTTGATTGGAATTAATAATTGTATCAACATTTATGTTATTGTTGGAAAACTCTTCATCTAAAGTTAAAAAGTTATTGATTTTCTCATCACTATCAAAACCTGCCAGTTCTTCAGATTATCAGGTATGGCTGGTCTGTGCCTAATTTCAACAGTAAACTAATGATTAGGTTGAAAAGGTAATTTGCAAGTGCTAGCAAACATGGCCAGGCTGTGGGCTTGCAGGTTGTGTTTTCTAGGGATTGTAGCAAGCTGAGTTTCTAGAAAAGTGTTGAGAATCTCTATGACTGTTCCTCTATAATATCCTAATCTAGGATCCCTAGTTAAGTATTTCCCTTTAATATGTTTAATTATCAGTTATGAATCTCCTATGACAGACACTATGTTTGCTCCTAATCTTTTAACAAGCTTAAGACCCAACAAGAGAGCCTCATATTCTGCTATGTTATTGGTGCACTTAAAATTTAATCTATAGGCATGGCCTTCAGCATGGTCGTTTTCTAAATTGTACACCCAAACTCCTATGCTTGCTCCTAGTTTATTGACCGAGCCATCAAATTCTAAATACCAAAGGATTTCATGCTCATAATTGGTGTCTGGGGTAGTAGGAACTTGTTTAGCAATGGAATTTGGTTTTTCGTTCTCATCTAATTTTCTTTGTTATCTGATGTTTCCTGAATATGAACACTTGGTTTTTCTTTTTCAATTTCTTTTGGCTTTGCTGCTAAAACCTATAGAGTATTGGTAGGACCGGTTTCTGCATTGTAAAGGATGAATGAATCCTTATTAGAGTGTACTGAGTAGATGAGGAAATTTTGGGGTCTTTGCTGACTACTTACTACATATTTCATCAATGTTTCTCTGTATAGTTTCTTTAATTGTCCAAAAACCAATATAGTAGCATATGACATATCCAATTGAAGAGATCCCTGAATCTTAGCACCCCAGGATCTGGATAATAACATGCCATATTTAGGTGGTATATCTGCTACCACTATGTCCATTAAAATCGTTTTTGCAGGATATTGAACCAATGAGACACACAAGTCTTTTATCAATCCTAAACATATCACCTAACTAGAATCAAAAGAAAACAAATCTTTGTATGGTCTAGTGATGTCTAGGTCTAGCTTTTCCATTACAAACTTGGGCATAAGATTATGTGATGCCCCAGAGTCAAACATGGCATTGTGAAGAATCTTATCATGTATGTTTAAGCTCACATAGAAGGGAGGAATTCCTCCTTCCAATGGTTTTCCATTCACTTCTGGGCCAAAGATTAATTTGGGTTGGTCATCAAAAAGATTAACTGAGTCTTCAGTTCCAGTAATTTTTAGTGATCTATTGATTTGGTTTGTATAGGCCTCATGTTTAGCTAATTTAGATAATGAGACTGCAATTTTCAGCTTACCTACTTTAGTTTCTAGATTAAAGGGTTTTTTTGTTTGGGTCTTTGTATTCCGAACAACAATATTCTCTCTATTTTCTGTGTTTTCTATGTTTTTCTCCTTTTCAGGAGTGGAATCATGATTTGTTGATTCTCCTAGATCAACCTCTGGAGGTTCTTCCATGGTTCTTTTAGAATGAAAGGAAGTGGAGGGTTGTTTATTGTTTGGTTGGTTGTTAGAGACATCTTCAATTATGGGGTTAGAAGGGTTAATGTTTGATCGAGAAAGAATAT
Organism: Pinus taeda; assembly: GCA_000404065.3. Taxonomy (NCBI): domain Eukaryota; kingdom Viridiplantae; phylum Streptophyta; class Pinopsida; order Pinales; family Pinaceae; genus Pinus; species Pinus taeda. The sequence goes on along the minus strand of APFE030112126.1, from coordinate 101,943 downwards.
GTACAGGTGTGGTTACTGTCTTACCTCTTGTGGGCTGATTTGGAACCTTTTTCTTGTTTATTTCAGGGACATCAATTCTCCTACTTCTCATATTGTATTTCTTATGCACCTCAAAGATGGTTGTGTCTCCTTCTCTAAAGTTGAATGATTCCCTTGATTGAGTTTGGAACTGTTTAAGAATGTGGGCCTCTTGATCTTCTTGGGTCAAGAAAACCTCTCCTTCATTACTAAGCCCCATCAAATTAATTTGAGTATCTTCTTTTGGACTTTCAGAGTTGGAAGCTTCTACATAGTTCTCCTAGAAAGGAGGTCTAATGTTTTGGTCAGGACCACTCTTTCCAGTGTTCGGGTTTTGATTTTTCCTGAAATTAGGATTTCTCCCTGTGTTTGTTTGCTGACCATCCCAAGGAGCTTTCCTTTCAATTGTCTCTACTCCATCTCCTAGTGTATCCATTCCTTTAATTATGGCATCTAACTTTTGTTCAAAGGGTGAGCTTTCTTCCTTTAATGGTATCCTCCTGTCACTCCTAGCCTTGGCTCTTTTGGATATCAGGTTGGCTTCAACACTGACAGCTATGCTTTGCATATCTTCCAAAGTAGGGGGGTTTCGTTCTCACAGTTAGAAAGCCATGTCAAAATCAAATCCATCTGGAAATTTGATTAAAGCTAAACTAGGCGGGGGTCTAAGATTTTGAGGGATGACCTTATACACATTGTTGAATCTAGTGCAATAATCCTGCACAGTTTCTTATGGTGCTCTTCTTAAGTTTTCGTATTCAGATAGAATCTGAAGAGGGTCTTTCTTTTTCTCCCACGTGTTCAGGAATTGTTGATAGAGAGTTGCTAGGCTGTCTATACTATTTGCTACTAAACCTCTGAACCAGGGTTCTAACTTCCTCAGATAAACTCTGAATGAATATTCTCATTCGCACGTTAGAATCATCTATTTCATAAATTTAAAAATAATTAGTCATCTTCTTGGTGTGTTGCTGGGCTATATGGGTACCAGTACCATTAATAGTAGTGATCTTACTTTGCTAATCCTGGGGCGTGGCACCTAAGTTTGCTGGTAGCACCAGGGGGCATATCTGTTTGTCATTGTTGTAGGTAATGGTGAAACAAAAGCTGGGTTTGGAATAATAGTGGATGTTTGAGTTGTGGATGGAGAGCTAAAGGGGATGGTCTGATGTGGAGTGGTTTGAGGTTGAAATGTATGAGGAAATGGTGATGAGCTTGCATAAACAGTAGTGATTATAGAGACATTAGGTGTTTCTTAAGTGGTAAGATAAAATTGTGGTGAGTTCTGCAAATACCTATCAATTGACAAATTGGCTGCTTGGAGCTTTAATTCTCAGATGAACTCTTGGTCTTGGACTAGGTCAACTAATTCAGAATTAGATGAATTCCTAAACAAAGAGGTTTCAAAGTATTTGTCAAAGGGTTGGTCTTCGAGGTAAATCCACCTAACAAGATAGGATGATGTTCTGAAGGTGGGTCGAGGACTAACAAAACTTTCTTGTCTTCTAAGAATTCTGGGGATCAGATTGGGGTTCTCAAACACTTGTGGTGGATTGCAATCAAGATTAGCTCTAATGTAATGAGTCCTTTCTGAAGCCAGATTTTTGGATTTTGTTTTTAGTTTTCTTAACTGATATCAAACAAACAACTTCTATGATTTCTTTAAGATGATTTTAGATTTAGGTTTTAAATGTTCTTAAAGATTTATTTTGACTGAGGAATTGTCTTCCCCAGTGGAGTCGCCACTATGTTATCACTCAGATTTTCCTTGAAGTTGTTAGAAGAAGGAAAGGGGTCCGAGATAACCACAAAACAACCTTTTAAGTACAGAATCTAGCCAATTTTTACTCAGAGAGGGCTCTCTCTTTATGATTTAGCTTTGTTGATGGGATATTAGGCTAGTTATGAAAGCTTGGGGAGTTTTGATTTTGTTTGGTGGTGGAATTCAGGAGCAGATGGATAGAACAAGGTATTTCAGGCCATTGGGCTATGGGGTTAACTAAAGATGGCTTAATTGGATCAGGTTGATTCAACAAAGGAGGGATTCACAAGGCAAGATAGCTAAACAAAAGACAAATGATAGCTTAAAGGGGTGAAATGGTCTTGAAAAGGAGGAAGGGAAATTAAGAATCCTTCAAAAAAATTCAAGATTAAGGAAAGTGGGTGATCATTAACAAAAAAACATTTAAGAATTCTTTGTTAAATGGCCACAATGAAAAACTAAAAAGCAGGGAGAAATTAAGAATTACCTACCTATGATAGCTTGGAAGAAAACTTTTAGAATATAAACAACTTTAAAGACAAAATGTAGTAAAGCTCTTTCTGAAATATACTTTTTCATTTTTCATTCAGATATATAACACATATGAATATTTAAACAAGAAAACTGTAAAAATATAAGATATAGAATACTTATTTGTTTCTCATTTGACACAGGAATCCTATGAAAGTCCTTTGCTTTATTACTTTGTCCAGCCAACCATACAATAGTTGTTCAATAACACTTTTATTCCAAAATAAAGAGTCTATAGAAATGTTTAAGAATCCATCCTCAGTACTCAAATGAGGGAGTATTTATACAAAATTTACAACAAAATATCTCATAACTGAGAGAAATATATTCTAGGAAAACTAAATGTATTTTACATGAATGTAGAGACAGATGGTCTCGAAAGTAGAAACTGAATGTGAACTGCTTGGTTGTTGTCCTTGTTTTTGTTGAAGGAGCTGGAGGCAGGCCCTATGATTGTGCATCTTGTTGTCTTACTCGTAATTCTGTGCTGGCTGATTGTTTTCATCTTTTCACTGATACTCTTTTACCTATGACTGATACTCTTTACCTGCTTTACCATCATTCATCTTTTTACTAAAATTGACTATGGTAAATACTTCAATTTACTTTTTACCATGGTAAATCATAAGATGTCTATCATATCGGTCCACCAATCATCTCTTGGTATTCTGGTCCTCTTCAGTTTTCTGTAGATTTCATCTGCTTCTATGTATTTGACAAAATTTGGTTGTACTGGCAACAAGTGTTTTAATTCATGCTCAACATAAAAAAAGGTTCTCCAAACTGTCACAGAGTACTCTTCCAGTGGGTAATGCCTTGGGTGCATATGAACTAGCAAAGGAACTAGCTTGGCTATTTGCACACTGATGTAATTTGTTGACATAATCATCCTACCTCATTAATTTATCATTGATGACTAAAGGGCTTGGAAGTCCTTTACTCTGTAAAATGCCAACATTTTCCATAAATTGATCTATGTCTTCCTGCATATTCTGACATTTTCGTTCCAGGTTTTACATTAGAGTCATCTTAGTCAACACTTTCTTTACTTCGAGGATGGTTCCAATCATATCCTCAATATTGAGCTGCTCCAACTGATACCTGTTTCTACTGTTTAGAAAGTTTATCAATATGATGGCCTCTTCAAGCTTCCCTCCTAGTTCTTTCTTGGTTTTTTCAATCTCTTGTAGAGAAGCTTTCACCAAGTCAATCTGTTCAAAAATTATTTGAATTGATGACCAAACATCATTGATTGATTGGTGATGTTGGTCCATAATATTTTTTTGGTGTCAGTTAAAGGTTTCTCAAATGTGATATCTTTTTCCAGTGTTTTTACTTGTTGAGCCAAGCATTTGATTTTCCTCACTTCTTTAGCAAAATTGATTTTTGACACACCATACTTCTACTCTAAGGTAATGAATTTCTCCTTTACCTTTTGGAGTTCAGTGACCTCGAGTTTCATTTCCTCCAAGGATTTGATTAACTCTTTTGTGCTTTGACTTGAAGTTCCTACTTGTGTTGTACCTGTACCTGTATTTGTTACTCCAATAGTTTAAGTTGTTGCCAAAGGGATATTTGGTGCTAGAGCAGTTGCCAATGTTGAAGGGACTATTGTAGAAACCACTAGTACTACATTTTGAGGCTGAGAGGTCAACTCACTCTACCTGCTTTGTAGTGTTTTCTCCAGTTCTTTTTATATCTCCTTCGGTTGCTCATTTAGCTTTAGGACCAAGTCCATAAGCTCTTCTTCATTCTTCTTCTTAATTACCTCAACAGTCTGAGGGTGCATAAGTGGTGGAAATTTCAGCTGCTTTCTCATGGTAGCTATATCTTCATTCTTTTTATTTATCAGGGCCTCTGCAACTTCGACATATTTTGGGTTATGACCCAATCCAATAATCAGATCTTCCAATGATTTGATTCTATTTTCCTTTGCCTGTGAAGAGGCTCTTTCTAACTACAATTGAGTTGTGGTGTTGTTTAATGAATTCTCTAACCTGTGTGTCATCATGGCCTTGCTTGTCAATGTGGAATAAACCATCTCCCCTATTTGTTTATGTAATTCTATTTGATATATGGGGTGAATATCTTTGGCCAAGACCTCAAAATCAGTTTGTTGGTAGTCTGCAAGTGATTTGGGTTGTTGTACTGTAGGCTTTAAAAAGCTCATCTGCATTTTTCCTTCTTTGATGTCATAAGCTGACATCAACCTGGTTTGATTAGTAGGGGCCATTTTTAGGTATTGAGTGTGGGCTTGGGCCTTCAGTTGTTCATTTTTGGCCTTTATCTCCTTAAATTTTCCTTTGATGTCCAAGGTCTTCTCAGATGAAGACCCGAAAGATGAAACTTCAGTACTTTGTTGTTTTTCAAGCTCCAGTCTTTGTGAACTAGAAGGTGTACCACCTATTGGGGATGTATGTAGACTATCTCCACCTTCTTTCCTAAAACTCCCTGTTGTTTCTTCAAAAAATTCTTCTTCTGAATGTGGTTTTAGCCTGTGCCTCTTAGCACCAAGATGGTTTGAAGGACCACTGGTAGGGGTAGCTATTTCCCTGTCTCTTTTTAAGCTTTTTTCCTCATTCATAGGAGTTTGGAAAACTGGGGGGTCTTCCCACATTAACTTGGTCTGGATGGGATTGTGGTGGAGCCTATACTTCAAAGTTTTGAGGCTACTTTGACATGTCTGATTGTCCTGATGCTAGAGTATTGGTTTCTTGTTCTTTTCCCTATGGTGGTTCTACAAGGGGTGCACTAGTTTCCTGTGAGTTCCTTTGAGAAGTATCTACTATAGAGGCACTAGTTCCTAGTGTTGGCTTCTCAGTAGTTCCAACTGGTACCTATTCATAAGAGTCTAGGTCAAGTCTTTTTTCTAAGTCTTTCATCAGATTTACTACATTGACTTGATCACTATCCATCTCAACTAGAGTTCCTTCCCTCCATTCATCCATATTTGCATATTGCTCTATTTCAGGAATTTTGTTATGAAAATGGTGACAGCTTGTTTTTCACTCTTCTATCACAAATGAAACCCTGTGGATCATATCTCCAAACAAAACTTTTCTTTAGTCTGAATCTTTCTAGGATTTCTTCTACTTCTTTGCCTGCTTCTCTATTGTTGCAGACAAATGGGCCTATGTGATCTTTAATTCTCACCTGTGCTTTCTTTTTGGCTCCGGTAAAGTGAATATCATCAGAGTTTATAATTTGTCTATAATATTCCAATGCAAACAACCTCATAGGAACATATTTTGGTAGTTTGAATGGAGGAAGTTCACAACCATATATTCTGATCTCTGTGTGATACTAGTACAAGTACCAATCACCTATTTTGTACTATTTGGATAGCAGGAGGATTCTTTTGATTTCATCACTAATCCTAGAAGTAGGATTTCCTGCCAGCATGGTGTTCACTGGGTGGACAAACTGGTCAATGAACTGATTGTAAGAATAGGGGCAAGCAAAAGAATAGTGGAAGATAGAAGTCCAAAAAATGACTGATCTAGGATTACCCTTTGTATCAAGTTTATTTACAGAAAATGGGAACTTGTCAGACTGATAGTAAAGGAAAAGGTGATATATAAAGGTAGAATATTTGAATAATCTTTCATTTTCCAGCCTCATGAACTGGTCATGGATTTTCTCAACAATGAATGCATCATAGTTATACTTGATAGTAGGAGGCTGACCAAGGGTAAAAATGGACATTAAAACTAGGGTCAGATCATCCACATACTCACTAGTATTGAATCCCATGACTGTAGTTATCATATCAATTATATTCTTACCTGTCTCTGTGAAGAAAACTGACAAATAGGGAGGTGGACTTTTGGGTTGATGCTGCTTATCCATGAAACTCTGGAAAAGGCGACTGAGTTAAGACTGGGACAATTTGGATGATTTCTCTAGCAAATATTCAAGGGAAATGGGGGTGAGATTTTGACTAGGCTGAAACTGAAGCATCTCATTGATGGATTCTGTAGCAATTGTGAATAGAACAGTTTGATTGGTCGACATTACTACTCTAAGGTTGTGATTGTAATTGGTGTGACATTGATGGATAATGTCATGGAAAATTCGCACAAAGAGGAGAAAGTACATTGGGAGATTTGATTCCCAAAGTCCTATGGTATCATAGCCATTCATATGATTGTCTCGACATTGGAAAAATACTTCCAAGTGGTCTTTATCAGTATCCAGGTCTTTTATTTGAAAATATTTATCTGCTAGGGGCAGATAATCCAAATCTCGGTGAGGGGTAGTGATATGTGCTACATTGAGGGCTATGGGAGTTTCCATTCTAGTTCTTGTGGATTCAGATAGGAAACTAGGGTTTTTAGTGGAATTGGTGAAATATAGGGTCTTGGAAAACTTAAATTCTAAATGTAGCAACTGAATTATGATGAAATTTGGGTTTTTCCAATTAATTAAAGAGGAAAGCAAGTATTTACAGGGTTTCTAGATGGAAACTTGTAAATACTTGTTTTTGGTGACGGGCAATGGGTTGTGGGTTCACTAGATGTGAATGGTGGACTCGGAGTAGTGTCGAACTCAAGGTTTGAGGGTGGCAAACAGTTGAATGTATGAGCTGGTTGACCTCAACATTCAGTTTGCTGCATGCATGCACTTTTCGGAAATAAGGATGAAAAACTGATTATCTCTGTTTTTTATGCAAAGTCAAAACTTTGGTGGGTTCGGGATTTGGACAGATGGTGTCAGCGAGAAAATGATTTAATGTTTTGTCAGTAGCAGGAGGCGGTAAGCAGTTTTCATCACACCGCTAATGGAGGGGAGGTGGTATTTGGGCATGACCGTGCGATTCCACATGATGAGTGACGTGTGGCGATGGCACTGTTCACAAAACCACTCGCCATCGCGTGCTAAAGGTTGATCACGGAGGCCGTACGATATGCGTGACAACTGTCATATCTACAGGATCCGATCGGGCGGCTATTGGGGAGTTAAGATGGCGGAAGGTTAATGAAGGGCGGGCGTAATGTAATTAAAGGATTTTAATTACATCGGGGGCGATGTGATTGGTTGAAAAGTTATTAATTAACCATGGGGGTTAATTAATCCTTTTATTAGTATGGCACGGGTTGGGCTCTTAATTAACTACGAGTTAGTTAATTAATCTTGTTTATTGACTGTATTATGGTTATATTTAACCGAGGGGCGGGATATGTAAAATTTGGGGTTTTTGTGTATTTATAATAATATGGGAATGGGTAACTTTTATATAGGGGAATTATATAATAACTTGAATTAGTAGTTAATATGATTTTGTGAAATGCGTGCTAAGATAAAACATTTCCGAAAGTGTATTTCATCATATAAAATTTGTAACTTAGGCTTAAACGAATATGAGGGTTTTTATGGAAAGTGTTTTATTTTCCCTAAATAAATTGGATTTTACTTAGGAAAAGGTTTATTAGGGAAATGAATGACTTATGAAGGGGGTGAATATTGATGAAGGGGCTTAAGTACTTAGGAATTATAAATTATTGGGCTAAGGGTCCGATCCCTCCAAAAGTCAGAGAAATGATCTGAGCCCCTCTAACTTGATAGATACCTTAGCACTTAGGGGAAATTAGTGAAAATTGAAGGGAAATGAGTAGGGAAGTTAATTATTTCTGACTTTGCTTGCTTGATGTGCCTTCCATCTGATACATGCCTTTGCTTTGTAATGAAAGTAAAAGATTTACACATTTAGATTTATCATTCCCCACATATTATTTTGCAACCATCATCTATTTACCCTACCTACTTTAACGTAGCATTTTTACTTCTTTATTAGGGTGCACTTAGACTAGCAAACCCTTATCAAATTTTATTTTCTTTTACATGGTGATGCCTATCTAAGTCTACACTTATTACATCCAAGGGCTCAGATTAAACTTTTGAGCTCCTTTTTCACTCTACCTATCTACTTTTTTGCCAAGATTACACTGTTTGTTCAGATCTTTATTCTCTATTTCTACAACATGAAATTGAAAATATGAACTATCGAAGCTTAAACTATTTGATTATTCATGAATTGTGGCATAGGTGACAAGTTGCACACAATTTTTATTATACAAAAGTAAAAAGTAGTGACATCTAGACTTGGACACTTTCATGGTATTTTATTTTTGTTGGGGTTCATTTTCTTTCCTTTTTTGACCTTTTCTTTATTCTTTTTACCCTTTGATTTTTCTTTTAGGGTATACCCTCTTTATCTTTTTTAAATTTTTTGATTTTTTACAAATATGGAAAACCTTTGCAACAAGTAAAGGTATGAACATATTACAAATCTAAACCAAGTCAATCATGATATATGAGACCTATTGGTATAAGGGCATAGCACGCCCTTAGTTTATGTAACTTGTGTCGGCTTTAAGAGATCCACCCATGATCTGTGGACCATGGGATTGTATAGAAAGGAAGTCCTAGAAGAGTCTAAGGAAATTTAATTCAGTTGAGTCTTATTATGTTTTATGTAATGGGTCTGTGAGAGCTAATAGTGAAGAGTCTTAGTGTAGGAAAGAGGCTCTGCAACTATGTGCGCGGAGGCCTAGGGTAGAAGTCCGTAGCTAAGTGCATGGATCCTTACGTCTGTGTGCACAGGGCGGTCAGAATCTGTAAAGAGGATCTAAAACATCAATAAAGATAATTGTTCTGGAATTATATGTGTATGATATGTTTTAATTTTGTTATGAATGCATATGATTATGTTATGATGAATACTGGTTTATGTTTTAATGTTGTATTGATGCGCAAATCCATATGTTTTTCTTTGTTATATGAATGCAAGTAAGAATATATGTTTACGCGAAGATCATCTTAACGCATGTGAAGTTATTCAATACTAAGCTAATATGGGTAAAAACAGAAGTAAAAAGTAATTATATAGGCATGTAAGTGTCTGATCCACCTATCTACGGTACGCAAAGGATGATCATAGACCTTCACGAATATCTGTAGGATGAATAAGAGAAGTATATCAATAAGCCCTAAAAGGATTATCAACCTAGGCGAAGGAAGGTTTATGGTATAAAACAACATCACTACCATCTCTGGGTTCGGAAACTTGGTTCCTACATCCCCCTATACTGCTTCGGGTGAGACTTTAGTCTGCGCTCCACGGATTGATGCTGAAAGGGTCAGTAGTGTAGGGATTTTCTTGGCTAATTAACGTTGAACCTGGGTTAGGGCACATCAAGCAAACACTCATCATCGATCAGTATCATGCTTCTTTGAATGAGTGGTTTCCCTTGTGTTTGACATTAGCTTACATTATCACACATTGGGATTCATGCCATACCTTGGTTTCCATTTAACCCTATTGGTGGATTTCTTGCCTCTCTGTCAATTTTCATTATTGATTGGTCCAGAGGGTTTCTACCGTGTACGTCAAAAAACGTACTTCGGAATGGTTACTTCATCTCCTTTTGTCTGACTTCTTCCAAATTATTGGCCTATGGGTTACACTCACATTGGTTGATTTGGGATTCCTTAATGCATTCCTTCCAATATATCTTTTCCCATCGACTCCAACTCATTGCTCTAGGAATAAGATCTAGAGTCCTTTTTTTAGTACCTTAGGGTTTGCAGTCAATGGAAGACTCCTTCGCTATCGATAGTGAGAATACATCAATGTATCATAATTGATAGATTCTCTCAAGTGTTATATTTCAACATGTTTATTCACACTTGTTATATTGTACTAGAGTACCTTGACTCTCATCATCATTATTAGTGAGTTGTCTCGTGTTTGTTAATGGTATACATCAATGACTGGTAATCAAACGATTTCCCACATGGTCAACTTCAACTCATTTATTCCCATTATGTACAAATCTACCATCTACATTTGGTAATGACCTCGGGTTTTGTCAGCATCCCAGTTTTCTTGTTAGTCCTTTCAGTTTTCTGCCAGTGCTACCGGTCACCCTTATATGTTGTAGTTCATTTCATCAACATTCTATATGTTGACACTCGAGTTTTATGCAGTACCACTATTCCACCTATATGATGTGGTACTGTTATGAGGATCAATTATGCAGTATCAGTGACCAAACATTCTTCAACCATCATTGATCAGTTCTTATGTGATATTGAGACATAGCTCCACTGTGTTCCTTTGCGGATATGATTAGATGATCCACTATGTATTCTCTAGTCATCTTTGTACACTTATGTATACATGATGGATTTGCTTTGTACTTGATCAATAAACATAATTTATTATATCTAAGCATGGGTATGCTCGCCTTAGACATGAGCCTTCTTTCTGATTCATTCTACAGGTATTCAACAGGTCAAAATTTGGTGATCTCCTCTCAGGTTCTCAAATGATCTCTCTTTGTACTTAATACATTTCGGCCATCATGTACCTCTTTTGACCTCATATATTAAGGGGCATATGTTATAGAATTATTTAACACTCCTATAGTTACGATGCTCTTTTATGGCCTTGGGAAACCCTTTCCCATTTAAACTTTGTCGTTTATTAATTTATTTATTTTAATTCCATACATGACTCTGCCCTTATAAAAGCACGTGTACATGTGGGTACCATAATACCAAAACCACGCACATAATTTAAAATATGAAAAAAAAAATTTCCTATTCTCGGGTGGGTTTTACGGGGGTTTCCAAAATCCCACCTACAAGAGCCAATGGCCTAATTGAATCAAATGACTTTTGGTGGTATTTATACACCTCATGGGAAGGCCTAAAACATAAAAGGAGATAGGATATTGACATTATAGTCCTTTTGTCCCTAGATCATGTCTGATTTTCCCTGTGCCTCCTGCACTCCCAGTCATAGGAAACCCTTATTTCCTTGCAGAGATGTTAATCTTCCATTATATGGCATCCTTTTGCACATATTGAGAGGTGACCTTTGAGGCTTGGGTAGATGGATCTAGAGGAAGGTTCGTTGTTGCCCTGGTCAGATTAGGTTGTATTCTTCCACTCTTATTTGTTGATATCAATAAAGAAGCTCTATCTTGTTCCTAAAATGTCATGATCTCATGTTTTTTATAATTCATGCCTAATATATCATGATTTATATATCTATACTTGATGATATAGCATGTTTAATATGAACATTATTTGAAATACTTTCTATGTATATGCTTCTTTGGTTTGTGTTTCAGGTTTGAACACTTTGGAGGAAGTAGAGGGTTTGGGCCCTACGGGACCAACATCAAACATAGGACCTCCATGTATTCTTAACAAATCCAACTTTAGTGGTTTCATAGTTTTCTTGCTTGAATGAGTGCTTCTTTTTTATAGTATGCCTTTGATTTGTTGAGGTTTTCAACCCTTACCTAAGGGAGGTTTCTCCTGCTAACAACAGTGCAAGGAAATAGGAGCTCAAGTGAAGGAAAAATTTGACTAATTCTGGGTCAAATGCCTTCAGTGAGTAGAGAGAAAGGTTTTTCACTTGCAGGGTGAGCTCAATTGAGAAAATAAATTGTAATACATCTCTATTCATTTGATTAATGCAAGAATGCATTGGGGTTTTTAGCAGATTTCTTTCCCCATATAAAAATACTTGTTTCATGTGTTTTATTTCTTCTTGGATCTCTAATATTTTGTTCTAAATCGTGAACTAATGTATGCATAGTAGTAGTGTAGGTTTGTGTCTTGTGATTTTGATTCAAACTTCATGAGTAGTTTCAAATCTATAACCTAATTTCTACAATATCATCCCTCGGTGGTTCTAACTATTATGTTAGTTTTATTGATGATGCAACTACGAATACAGGTATTCATTGTATTCAAAATAAATATGATGTATTTGATACTTTCAAGAAACGAAAATCTTTGGTTGAGAATGTGACAGGAAAGAAGTTGAAGTGTCTCAGATACGACAGTGGAGGTGAATACTGCAGCAAAGAGTTTGATAACTATTGTTCAGAGCATGGAATTTGTAGAGAGAAGACACTTCCAGGAACACCATAAGAAAATGGTGTGTTAGAAAGGATGAACATGACAATGATGGAGCGTGCAAGGTGCATGAGATTACATGCAAGATTTCCCTTACAATTTTGGGAAAATGCTATAGTTACTGTTGTTTATCTAATAAAAAAAGGGCCTTCAAGTTCCTTGGAGGGTCATATTCTAAAGGAGGCATGAATAGGTAAAAAGGTAAACTACTATTTTTTTATATATTTTTGGTTGTGAAGCCTTTATCCACTTCAATAAATAAAATATAACAAAGATTGAGGAAAAATCAAAGGAATGGTCCTTTATTGGATATGGTGTAAATAATTTTGGTTATCTCTTATATGATTATGAAAATCACAAAATCATTAGGAAGTGAGATGTCATGTTCAATGAAAAGGTCTTGTATAAGGCTCTTATGCAGGGAAGGAAACAGGAAAAAGAAAAAACATAATATGCAATGCTTGATGAGATCACAAAAAAAGTAAAGGTGCATGAAAATCATAATGATCAACAACAACAAGAAGAAGCACCTCAAACACTTTAAAGTGGTGTTAGAAGATCTATCACGATAAGTAGACCCCCTGAACAATATTGTCCTTCATTAGATTATGTATTATTGATTGATTCTAGTGAAAGTGAAAGATATGAAGAAGTAATACAGGTAGAAACCAAGAAGAAGTGGGAGAAAGCCATGGAAGAAGAGATGGACTCCTTGATGCATAACCAGACTAGGGAGTTAGTCAAGTTACTTGTAGGTAAAACAACATTGCAGAATAAATGTGTTTTCAAGTTAAAGGAAGAAGATGGAGGTAAACAAAGGTACAAGGCTAGACTTGTGGTGAAAGAATTTTCACAAAAGAAAGGTATAGACTTTGATGATATTTTTTCTTCTATTGTTAAAATGACTTTAATCAGAACTATTTTATGTCTAGTGGTAGCATAAGATTTGCATATTGAGCAGTTCGATGTAAAGACAACATTTCTCCATGGGAATTTGGAGGAAGAAATATATGTGAAACAAACACAAGGGTATGAGGTCAAAGGGAAGGAGAAATTAGTGTGAAAATTGAAGAAGAGCTTGTATGGCTTAACAGGCTCCAAGGCAATGGTATCTAAAATTTGATAGGCTTATGTCTAAACAAGGTTATACTAGATGTCACTTTGACCATTGAGTTTATATTTAAAATAAAAATGATGGAAATTATATTATTATTATTGTATGTAGATGACATGCTTGTTGCAGGGTCTAACATGTAGGAAATAAATGTGCTCAAAGGAAAACTGACAAATTCATTTGCAATGAAGGATTTGGGTATTGCAAGACAAATACTTGGTATGAGAATAACTAGAGACAATCAAAATCACAAATTAACATTGTCTCAGAGTGAGTACATAAAAAAGGTGTTGGAAGTATTTAATATGCAAAATGAAAATCTAGTTAGTACACTTTTGACTTGCTATTTCAAACTAAGTAAGGAGGTGTGTCCCAAGACTCAGGAAGATATAGATTATATGTGTAAAGTTCCTTATGCATTAGTACTTGGAAGCTTAATATATGCAATGGTCTACACAAGGCCTGATATTTCACATGCATTTGGAGTTGTAAGTAGGTATATGAACAATCTCGGGAAACAACATTGGATGAAAGTGAAGTGGATTCTTAGGTATTTGAGAGGTACCACAAATCAAGCATTATGCTTTGGTGGTTCAAACATTGCTCTACAAAGATATGTTAATGAAAATATGGCAGATGATAGAGATAATAGGTGGAGCACCATAAGGTATGTGTTTACTATAGGTGGAACAAATTTCAGTTGGGTTTTAAAATATCAAAACATTGTTGCATTTTCAACAACATAAGCATAGTATGTTGTTGCTATAGAGGCTAGTAAAGAAATGATTTGTTTACAAAGGTTTATGGATGAATTAAGAAAGAAGCAGGATATGGGTAGGTTATACAGTGAAATCCAGAGTTCTATTCATCTTGCAAAGAACTCAATATTTCATTCTAATAATAAACATATATAGCTCAAGTACCATTTCATACAGTCAATGTTGGAAGATGGACATTTAAAGCTGGAAAAGGTACACACTAGCCAAAATCTTGTAGATATGTTAAAAAAAGTACATAACCAAGGAGAAAATGAAATTCTACTCAGTTTCAATTGGTATTCAAGTATGATGGTGAAGATAAGAAACAACCATGTCCAATTAAAGTGATTTTCCAACAAGTGAAGCAATGATGGAGTTTATATATAATAAATTTCCAAGTGGGAGATTGTTGGATATGGAGCCTGATTATCTTTCTGATTCAGAGGTCTTGTTTTAGCCACGTTTGGATCCCAATCCTTGACGGGGGGGGGGGGGGGGCGGTGCTTAGCCCCCCATCATTATTTCTTGGGGGATCTAGGGAGGAAACTCCATGTTAGGATCCCCCTCCCCTGGCGAGGGTTCAGGGGTAGCGCCCCCAAAGCTAAAAATAGATGAAAATTTTCCTTGTAAAACATTGTAATTTCGAAGTCAATCTCGACGGTTTATTAGGAAGATGATCTGATGGTAGAAGTTATGTTAATTTAAGGTTTTTTTTCCCTAGAAGGAAAACCCTCAATTTATATGAGGGAATTGTATTGCAGATGTGTATTATTATTCTGAGCGAGATAGAGAGAGGAGGTTTTGTGACAGTGAAGAGGAAATTACAACGAAACTATTATAGGTTATATCTCTTCATTTTGATAGATAATATAAAAGGATGGACTGACAGTTTCCCCATGGACATAACCCAAATTGGGTGAACCAAGTACATCTGTGTCTCTCTTGTTTTATGCGTTTCCATATTTTTCATTACGCAATATTTTATGTATTTCATTTCTCCTCTAATTATTTTCTAACACCCTGATGCACCAACAAAACTCCCCAAGAGAGATAGATTGATTATTGAACTAGATAAGGTGGGAGTGATAATGTTTATGCAACCACATGAGAAGCTAGGAAAAGGTGGGAAAAATCATGGCCAGAATGATATCTTCTTATCAAAAGATTTATGTTGGATTGGAATCCCTCATCAAAGTGCAAAAGATACCTTTTGTACTTGCACTAGGAGAAACAAGGCCAAAAGAGGAAGTTAAACGAGAGATTCAAGGGTTGATATATTATATGGAGAAATATGTTATGCGAGAGGATTTAGAAGTCACAAAAAATACAATCACACATTATGTTTTAGAGCCAACAAAGCTACATATTAAGCTTTCAATGTTTTTGAGACAACTACAAACATAATCAAAGGTCTTTCTCCCAGATGCTTTGGAATGTCAAGTTAGATTTGATATTGAACTAGCACACAAGGTCACATTGGTCATTGCAGAATACAAAGCTTGGCACACATATTTGTTTCGAGAGTTACACATTGAGGCACCCAATATGCCCATTATGCATCTTGTTCCTTAAATAATTTTTGTTTCTTAGTTTCCATTGTAAAATTGTAAATAAATTTGTTTTGAAATTCGAAGTATAATGTAGAAATGAAAAGTCACTAGGGTAGTTGAGTAGTCATGAGGGGAGGTGAAGAGTCACCTCACTTTTTGTATAAATATACTCTCATATCTAGAGAAAAAGGACTTTTAGTTTTGGAATTCATTTTGAGCACCTTTTTTAGAGAGCTTGTAATTACTTTTGAGAAATCAATAGATAGCTTAACATCTCCACTATTGAATTTCACGGATTATTTTTGTAATGGTGCACTATACATTTCTACATAATATTGAGATGCATGTTGAGCCAAGGTGTTAATTTCATGCACGCATTCTTGAACATTGTGAGACTCATCTCTTTGTGATTCAATGGTATGTGTTTGTGTTTACTTTTGTTAACATGAATGGGCTATTTCATTGCTTCTAACACATATCTTATTTGGAATTCTATGCTACTTATGTTTTTATCATTGTTATTAGTTTCAAAATAATTTTCAATCAATAAATGAATCATTCTTTATCCATGTATCTTAATTGATGTATGGTAACACCCTTCTTTTAAATATTCATGTCATTTACTTTAGTTGTGCCAGTGTCTTGTGTATCTTACTTGCAAAGTATTTTTATAAAGCTATTTTAACTTGTGTTTGTCAAGAGTTATATTAGTTTTCTCACATGTTGTTCATTTTGTACAAAAAAATATAGAAACATCTAGGCCCACATACTGGATGGGACTTTTATTCTAAACAATGTAAGGTCTAATTGGGACTTTGCACTAGTGAGATCCACTTATCGTTGGTAGAACATTTTGGCCCATCAACAAATTTGGTGCTAGAAGGAGGGCTACCATTGTATGGATGGTACAATTCCACATTATTTTCCTAAGACATATTAGTAAACTAGTAATCTCTCAGGTTCTCGTCCAATGAATCCTTTGTTGTGGGAATACCCTGATATTGAAGAACTCCTTCCACATAGTCTTGAGAGGGTATACAAATTAAATTATTAGCAATTGAGAGGTATATTCCTTTTACTCATGAGTATGCTAGAAATCTTGGACTCCTCCTCCCATTTACACCTATCGTTCACCATAAACATTCAAGCATACCTCATACAACTTGTCTTAGAATGTTAGTTGATACAATGCAAGAATTGGTTAATGCCTCTTTGGATGATTTAGTATATTTTGTAGAAAGAAATTTTGAAGAAGGTGAGGAGGGGTCAAATAATTTGAAAAATATGGTGGGTGAGAATTTGGAAACACCGAAGAACAGTGAAAATTTTGAGATATTAGAGAACGAAGGGAATCTTGAGAATGAGAACAAAAACTTAGACTTTTAGAGTGACAAAGAAAACAATAACAATGGCTGAAAATAAACAAATGGAATGGTTGGCCAAAGGGACACTCAATCTCCCAGGTGTTCTACATTCCTTTCCTCACCATCTTGAGAATTTTCTCATGAAGTTCGATCTAGATAAGCTTACCACCGTAGAATATCATGTCAATAACTTTTACTTGTCACTAAGATTATTGGATGTGCAATATGATGATGTGACTTGCATACTTTTCCCTTATACACGTGAAAACAAAGACACAACTTGGTATCGTAGTCTCTAGGTAGGATTGATTACTAATTGAGGAGACTTTAAGAATGATTTCATGGAGAAGTTTGTGAGGAAAAAACACCAATTATGTTGTTGAAAGGATTAAGTAACCTAAATATGGGTAATAAGGATAAGGTAAAGGATTTAAATTAATGCTTTAAATATATCTTGAATAATTTTCTTGTTGATGTTCCAAAACATGATTCCATTACCATTTGATTATTATAGTACAACCCTACCAACTAATATTGCTATGTTTGTTAAAAGGGCTAATAAAGGAACTTTATCAGAAAATTTCACTGAAGCTTTAACACTTGAGAAAGATGTCAGAGCCATCGGAGTAACTAACATGCAAGATTATTCAAATTTTAGTGGTAAGAAACCCAAACTTCTACAAGTATTTTAATAAAGAAACCCTCGATCTTGAGACTATTGTAAAATCACTTAAGAATTTAAATAATGAATTTTCAGAATTGAAGAGGAGTACATGTGAGAGTTCACAAAGTAATAAACCCTTCAAGCCATTCTTCAAGCACAACAACACCCCAACCAAGTCAATTCAAATCTCAAATGTCAATCTGAATGTAGAAGACCTAGATATGGAGAACTATTGCACTTTCCATCAAGCAATACATTCAAAAAAGACATGTCCATAATGGGTAAATTCAATGACCTTAGTGATCAATAAGTTGCTTGATGATTAGGCCATTGAGGACCAATACGAAGAGGTAACTAAAGGTGAAGTGTCTGCCCCATCAAAAGATGATACTAATACTGTATTGCCTATATTGATGTTAAAGATGGTCTAAGGTGGTGAGGCTCAGTCAGTTGGTGAAGTATTAGTTGGAAAATCTCAACCCACCAACCCTCCAAAGTCTTAAAATTTGAGAAGTAAACGACCTCTAGCTCAACTAACCTTGGAAAACAAGGAGAAGATGTTTCTAAGGAAAATACAACCTCTAAAAACTATTGTTCAGAGTCCGACTCCTCAATCTAAGGATGGTCAAAATTTATAGGACACCTCGGAAACTACTAATGGAAGTTCTAAGACACCTAAGGTATCTAATAAACCCTCTCAGTCAACTTATTCAACTCCTGCAAGTACTCAACACAAGAGTGTGAAAATTAATGTGGGATATAATATAATAAAATATAAGAAGAAGAAATGAGAAAACAAAACACTCTTTGATTTGGGTCAATTACCTTAGCAAAGGGGGTTGATTATAAATACCTTCTCAAAAAAATTAGTAAGTAGAGTTGCTTCTACTTTTGCAACTTTTCTTGCTACTCAACCCCAAGCTAATGCAAACATTGAATCTATCATGAATGCAACAAATATGGGAACTAACTCATGATCACAAGTTTCCCCATTTTTCCTCACTTTCAATATCCTCAAATACAATGTTCATAACTGTTTGTGATTGATTTTGGTGCATCGACAAATGTAACGCCTTTATCTAATTGCATGAAGACTAACGCTAATACATAAAATACTAATGCAAATATTATTCAATTGGACAAATCTCAAGTACAAGTGATCATTAAGATTAAATATGTGTTAATTCAGTTAATATCCAATTCATAAGTACACAAATTTATTGATATTGTAGTAGTAGACATCCTTGTAGCTTATGGATTAATTTTGAATAGAGATTGGTAAATTAAGCTTCACGGTTACTTTGATTCAGATTGGTCTCATTTATGGCTGCCAAGAAATAATCAGATAATAGTTAACAGTGATCCACACATGAAACATACCATCACTAAGCTTGAAGGAACCAATGAGCATATCAATATTAATAAAGAGATATTGGGGAATTGTTTTTTAGAATATGACATTGGTTTTTATCATGCACAACCATTACATGTTCCACCAGGCACATAGTCAAAACTCCTTACATATAATACAACTAGTAAGAATTATACTTGTATTATAGATTTAAATAGTCTTAGTTTAGTTAATAATTGTGGAAATACAAATGTCTATACTTTGTAATATGATGGATAAAAGACACGGGATTGAGTTGGTGTAGACTGCATCCTCGTGGACCCACATAAAGACAATATTTTGATAGCATGTTGCTTGGAATTTCAATGTACAAACAACACTGCTGAATACGAGGCATTTATTTCCAGTGTATAGAAATCCATAGACTTGAAGGTAGAGTTCCTAAAAGTTATTGGTGATTCTGAAATCATCACAAGGAAGGTAAAAAAAACTATTCATTATATTTCTAATTTCAAAAAAGAGGTATGTCATCTAATTTATTCCTTTAAAAAAATTTAATATCATATCAATGCCTAGAGTAAACAATGCCACTACAAACACTTTAGCTAATACAACATCTAGTTTTACCCCTCTAAGAGATGGGTTTTATATTGAAATTGTTTATAATCCTATAGTGCCTGACAATATAAATAACTTCTACATCTTAATTGATGACTGAAATATTCTGGACTTTCTTGCCAACACAAATATCTTTAAGGATGTAGCTATAGACAAAGATGAACATTATAAATCTCAGGCTAAAAGGGATAACACACATGAGAATAATCGCATGCCCAAAGGTGTTGTATCTTTGGAAACGTTATTTGAACTCCAAAATCATTTCAAATAACCACCCAACATGAAAGTCTAAAGTTCCACATTATTGCATAATAAAATCAACCTGGGGACAGAGGTAGACCCAAAGTTTGTGAACCTTGGTGCATGTTGTACTCTAGAAGAGAGAATATCATTTATTTAGTTATTCAAGTAGTACCGATATTTTTTTGCATGGACATATGATGACCTTAAAACCCATGATACGAGGATCATTTAAAATGTTGTTCTTATTAAGGATGCAGTCAAACCATTTTAGCAAAAAATATGAAAAGTACATCCAACTCTAGAACCCTTGATACAAAAGGAACTGAAGAAGTTGTTGGATTCTAGGATTATTTTCAAATTCAAACAACCTATGTGGGTATCTAACTTAGTTCATGTGAGAAAAAAATATGGATAATTTTACTTGCGTGTATATTTTGAGAATCTAAATTGTTCCTCTGATAAGAATAATTATCCCGTCCCCTTAATGGAGTAGATAAAAATCTAGATAGACTGAAGACAACATTCAAAGCAAAATGGGGCAGCTTTGCATCCAGGCAAATGCCTTTCGACCTCATTAATGTTGGGTGAATGCTTCAGAGAGTTATGGGCATTGCCTTCATATGATTGATATGTCAAAGTATGCTCATATATCTCGACGATGTTATAGTATTTTCCAAGAAAAGATTACACCACCTATGTTATCTGAGACAGATATCTGAGTGCTGTAGAAAACATTGTATATTTCTCAATCTGAAGAAGTGTATATTTTTCGTGTTTGAAGGGAACCTCCTAAGGAACATCATAACCAAGGGAGGTATTACTGTAGATCCAAAGCGAGTGAAGGAAACTATGCAAATCCCATTTTCTAATGGAAAGAAGGTTATGGATTCTTTCTTGGGAAAGATTCATTTCATTTGAAATTTGTATCGAAATTTTCCCGGATTGTAAAGCCTTTTCAAGACATGATAAAGAAGGATACCATTTTTAAATGGAATTAGAAAGAAAAATGATCCTTTGCTAGGATGAAGGAGGCTATCACTGAAGCTCTGATTCTTTTCGATCCCAATTTGACAAAGAGTTCATGATCTACACTTTTTCTTTAGATTATTTATTAGCATTTGTTCTAACTCAAAGGGATGATCAAGGAAATGAATGACCCATTCACATTTATGAGTACCCGAATGCAAGGGTCTAAGTTAAATTATTTAGACATGGAAAAACATACCAACCTAGCCTATAAGGCGGTTAAAATGTTTAGGCCATACATCCTCAAAATTCATGTTAAGGTAATTGTTCCCCATCTCGTAGTTAGATCATTATTTATACATAAAGAAATGGGGGAGTGAAGGGAAAATTGGATGAATTCTTTGCAAGAGTATGACCTTGAATTCAATCCCACTCACACCATTATAGGTCATAGTATATGAAAACTTACTGTTTAAGCTGCTGATCAACAAGAAGAAGAAATTTTGGGTTGGGAACAAGAGTTAGAAATGTATAACAACAATTCTAGCCATACACATACTAGACCATTGTCATGATATACAAAGCTAAGGAAATGCTTGGAGAAAGGGACTTTTCCAGACCACCTAGAGATATAAAAAAAAATAGGGCCATTATGTTAAAGTCCACTTCATACCAATTGTTCCATGGAGTGTTATTCCAAAAGCACCACAATGAAGTGTTTCTATGATGTCTCAAAGTCCCATATTATAAGAATGTGTTGAAAGAGCTCCATGATGGGACAACTAGAAGACATTATGTTGGTGAAACTATGAGTCAAAAAATCATCCAAGCTTGATATTATTGGTTGACACTTTTTAAATATGCTCACACATATGCATTGAGATGTCTAATATGTCATAAATGTGTTGGAAGATAAAGGAGATCAACTACCCCATTGCAACCTATTGTAGTAGAAGAACTATTTCAACAATGGGGATTGAATGTTATTGGTGAGATCACTTGACGCTCATCACAAAAACAAAATTAGTACATCATTACTATGAAAAATTATCTTAGAAGATGGGTTGAAGCCATTTTACTGAAACAGGTGAAAAATCAAGCAGTGATACAATTCCTAGAGAAAAATATTATCATTAGGTTTAGTGTTCCAACATTGCTTATTTTTTATAAAGATACATATTTTTCATCCTTAAGATTATATGAATTTTATTTGGAAAATAGTATTGTTCTTAAACATTATGCTAATTATTATCCACAAAGTAACGAATTGGCTGAGTCTAGTAACAAAAATATGATTCATATTATAAATAAATTTGTGCTAACCCAACATATAAATTGGCATTATGCTTTGATTAACAATCTCTTGGCCAACCGAGTCACACCTAAGCCTTCCCTTGGGACCTCACTGTAATTACTCGTTTATGGTTTATGGGAAGGAAGCCATATATTCTCCAAACCTCTACCTTCTAGCCCTTCAACTCTCACAAGAGTCTCATGGTAAACCTTTTCCCATCACATAGAGAAGAATTGATACCCTACTGAAATTAGAAGAAGAAAGATAAAAGGAACATGAAAAGTTTCCCTCCTACCAAAAACACATTAAATGATGGTTCGACAAAAATTTCGTACGAGACAAGGAATTCAATGTGGGTGACCTTGTTCTGAAATGGGATAAATCCCATGAAGACAAGGAAAAACACCAAGTTCGAGTCTCTATGGCTTGGTCCATATCAAGTACATGAAAATCTTTGCCTCCATACTTATAGAATGCAAGCCTTAGAAGGCAATATTGAGTCCCTTCCCATGGATGACAAAGATTTGAAATTATATTTTCACTAGCAACTTTTAGGCTGTTATTCTCAATTGTACATATTGCTTTTTTGGAATTTCGTTTTTTTGTACATATTCATTTTTTTTCATTGTAGTTTTCCTTTCACATTTTTTTTTTTGATGTAATTTCTTTTGATTTTGTTTCCATGTCATTATACATATATAAAAGTCCTTGTATATAAATAAGTCTTTGTTTGGCTCAATAATGCTATGTTGAATGCTGGAAAATATATTGTAGTAATTATTCAATTAATAAATATTCAACCATTTGCTGACATTAGATATCCTTCTACTAGTTTAGTCCTGAATACCTTTATGAGCCAATGATAGATGGAAAATATGACTCAAATCATGTGGAAAACTCTAGTCAAACTGAAATACCCCGTATCTATAATAGGATGTCTATCTCTCAAATTAGTATTGAAATGTTAAATGGAATAATAGACGTGTCATGCCCAATTGTTAGAAAAAAGAAAAGGAGAAAACTCCAAATCGAGCAAACTCATTTAAGAAAATATTTAAATATTTAAATAAAAAGAAACAAGCTCTTTGGAAGTAAAATAAATTGGGATCCCCCATCTAACCTAGTGCAATGAACGATTGAAATATTTTGATGTGCATGGAAAAGTAAAAATAAAATAAAGGGTAAAGGCTTGAGAAAGGGTTCTTGCATAAAGAGGTGACGCAAGAAACTTCATTGGGGCTATGGATGCTTATTGGTAGTGAATAAATTCTTGTGATTTCTTGAGTGACTCTGTCAAGGATATGGAAGCTCGGTGGCAGTGAAGCAACGCTAGATATTTGTGTCAAAATCTAGAACACTTTAAAATCATAGATATATATCAGCCGCATTAACTATTGAAGCAATTGATTTCCGAATAAATTCTTATGATACAAGATTGGCTAATGAAATAAAAAAAAAAAAAACTAAACCCATAACTAGCGCTGGAAAACTAAATTAGTGAGGTTCATATTCTTGAGTCAATATTTTTTGAGGATCATACTTTACTTTGAATCAAGTATAAATAGAGACGCTGAGGTCCTACCCATATATCACTAATTGTTGTAGCCACTACAACAAACCCCAAATTTTTTGACATCTTAGAATTTGGGGCCCCGTCATATAGAACTTTCGAAGGAATAAGTTTCTCAATTTTCTAATTCCATTCTACTTAGTAGAATCTTGCACAAAATCTTAATAGCATCTTAACTCGAAATTTTGTGAATAATTATAATCACCCTTTTCACTCATAGTTCACTTGGCACAGTTCTAACACCTAGTCGTAATCACGTTATACAATACTAACTTGCAATAAAGAAGTCTCTTGCACCACCTTATATCAAGTCACACTTTTTCCCACGAGAACACATTTATTGTGCTTGCCACCACACATGTGAGAATATTATATATATATATATATGACTTAAGTTGCTTTCCCATTACTTATATATATATCTTTCATTCCGAACAATTGGAACAAAGGTGAAAGACTATCACTCGTTCGTATGGGGTCTTGAAGCTCCCCAAATAGAGGTTTTAAACCCACCACTTATCGGAAGCTAATTCCACCAATAAACACACCCCTACCAAACCATCCAAGCCACCTAACTTACAATATACTTACTTACATTTATATGCAATTCAAGGAGAAAAGCCGCTTGACCAAAGGGACAAAGTCACCCATTCATATGGGTGAGGGTCTTTAGATGCTTGACCATAAGGAACTTATATATATTATATATATATATATATATATATATATATATATTCTAAATCGCTTCACAATTTTCATAACTATAGTATATGTGCATGAATTTAGGCTCTCATTTGAACTCTTGCCCTTACACCACCTGATCCAAACATAATTCGACACTTTTTTCCCTTATATTCGCACCTATTCAAGATAGTATAGTAGCATTTCACCCCTCATCTACTACAAGCTTCTTCGCTTTGATTACCAACTTTCTCACCTCCTTGTCTTAAAATATTGCGATCGTGATTAAACTTTCCAAACCTTCCTCTATTTTCATATCTCTAAAATATATGATTGCAGCTATCATTAATGTTTGTTTCCTTCAACCACATTTAACCCTTCAATTGACATTTGTGCAACTTATGAGCTTAATGTGTTCCACTTGGAATTGAAATATCTGATTGTGATCAACACTAATTATCATGTCTTGTTGTTGCACCCACATAACTTAGTCCCTGACTCCTATTTATTTCCCTCTATAACTATAAAATCTAACTGCAATTAAAGAATTCAACCTAAGCTTGTGAATCATGACTGTGACTAAAAGGATAACGCATTATGTTTTTATAGGTTGCACCATTCAACAAAGTAGTTAACAAAATTATGTTTTTTTCGCTAATGATGGATGTTGCAATGAACAATTTTGAAATGTCAGGCACAATAGATCTCCAGTGTCTTAGTATCTCATCATCCACAAGAGATATGGCACTAGTAACACGGAAAAGACCTATTTCAAATGTGGTATATAGTAGTGTCAAAGAGATAGTTGACAATATGTGAAATAGAGTGCCCACATTCGAAGACTCTTCCTGCTACATAGACAAAGAAATACCTATGTAATGGCTAGAAGTATATAAGGTATTCTCAAGAAAAGAGATTCCAAAAAATGAAGACTGAGATGTATAAATTAATATTAAAAAGTATCAATTTCACAAGTTGGCTGCTCATACACCTGTCTTCCCATGTACTGAGACCGTGGAATAGATTTTACAATAGACGAATGATGAAAATATGCTAGTCAAAAGTACTCAAGGTGCACCATTGGCCTCATACCATCCATAAGTTATTTTTGTGTATTATAAAATGCCTCCACTTCAAGAATATCTTGACACAAGGACGTGCTATTTTGATTTCAAGAAACCTACCAAGGAAATTCTTAAATAGTGGTGGCAAGAACCTAGTGAGTTCAAGTAGAAGGCTGGTGGAATATATAAAACCAAATCATTCACAAAGGTGTACCAACTATTAATGGGAATGTGTTCAAGAGTTTATGGAAAGGAAGATGCTGAGTTATTTAAAGAAACATGGGTCCCCATGATATACATTTGTTCTTCAAAAGGAACCATATTTAACTAGGTATATGTAATTGCATCCTCACTCAAAACCAATTCTAGGAGAGCTAGGAACCCAATAGAAGGAGAGAAACCTAAATTCTACAAGGCCTCCTACTTACTAGATGGAATTTGTTCCAAAATGGATTTTTTGGAGTTTGGATGGAAATGAACTTTGGCCAATGATAAACCACCTATGCATATTTATTGCAAATTTCCATGGGAGACATGTTATAGGGGAGCTTATGTAATAATTATAGAACAATTCATCTCAGTAGTATACCAAAGTATTTTCGAGAGTGAGCCACCTTGTATGTCTAAGAGGGAAAAGTCATCATTTATCGAGGTAGATGATTGGTTTGATCCAATAAATGGAACTTATATAAGGTTGTTTGGTGTGTACAAAATCCCACACCAATTTCCATTGCTTGTAACTGACAAAATGATGTTGCAAAGGGTAGTATATTAAATTTCTATTGGACTTAAAAGTACATTATTGAAGGCAAAGGAGTCTCCGTGGCAAATTTTCCACTATGTATAGAATAATATTACCTTGGTGATGTAATTCTCCCCCCCACATTTACCTACTTTTACAAGCCCTTAGGGTAAATGCGAAAAAATGTCATTATGACATGAACCGACCTCCTAACTCTAGTTAAGGAAGTGGGGCTACAACTGAGACTTACTAACCACAAACTAACATCCTACAAGAACCACATATCACCCAAGAGATGAAGAAACACACCAGGTGGTGAATCCCTGAGATGGAACTTTGTTTTAGTGACCTAGCCTCCCAACCACACCCTTGACATTGTCTGCATGCGGTTGAAGTCCTCCATCTGCACTCACAAGCCTTGCTTTATGCATCTATGACCTAAATTGCTCAGTTTAGTTCCTGTGGTCCTGATATCTAAGCCACAATTCCAGGTCAGCCTCCAAAAATTTACCCAAAACTGCCTAAAACTGATCAGAATGATAAATGACATAAGGAAAATTCTAAACATACAAAACTTGAGTAAGAACTTGACCTAACCAGGCCTAACCATGATAGTCATTTCATCAAACATATAATGAACATGTGAGTTATAGGTCATGAATGCATATATGATCATAAGGGTTTGTAATCTATATGATAATCATCAAGAAGGTCTAGTGCCCTCTCTTAATAAATGTAATATCACTTGTTAGCCCATGCATTCATCAACCATTCATCAACTAATCAAAACATAACAAGAGCCATAGCTAGAACATGTTATAAAACCATGATTATAACCAACATATAACCAGAATATTAATCATAACATAACAACCATCAAATCCACATAATAACAAGTATAAATTCTCATAGAGTACAATAGAAAAATAGTTCTTATTAACTTATGCAAAAGCCAACCAAGTCAGAGACTTCGACATACCAACCAACCATAGATTGGGATGAACCAAATATTTCTTTTAGCCAATCACGCTCGTGCCATATTCCAAGCATGAATGTGGGATCTCAAGACATAAACAACCAAATATTCCTAGAGATTAAACCTTCTCCACCCTCAGGATACTGCGATCTCGCCAAAACCAGTTAAGAGATCACAAAGAAAAAAATAAGATGGGATGCCTTAGAGTTTCTTCACCAATACCTTAAGGATTTTTTCTGTCTCCACCCACCTGTATAGGGTTTCTTGGAGAGTAAACCACCTCTACCCCCAACCATTGGGAATTTTCCTGATACCACCTATTCTGGTTCCCAAACCTTCCGAAAATCCAAAGTTCAATCAAGAAAAGAATCCCATTAGACCATGACTATCTAGGAAATGGAAAGCAAAGGCTTAAACCACTATCAATCATGATAAAACCCATGGCAATGACAACAAATGATCCAAATGAATACATTCATGTACCATTCATTCACAAATCATCTAGGAAATCACACATGCAACTTGTTACTTGCAAAATCCTCCCTTTGAAGTTGCTTGATCCAACCTTCCTTTCTCCTTTGCTATACTTGTCCTTCCTTCGCTTTCCTTTCTCCAATGTTAGAGTGCTCCAAAATTGTGTGCAAGAGTATGAGAGAATAGAGTGAGAGCTCCAAAACTAAAATGGAAAAATTTGTGAATTGATCCTCATAATCCATTTTATTATTAAGGCCTCTATTTTCTTCATTTTCCTCTATTTTTGTTCATTTTTCTTCCTCGTGCAAATCTATGACCCTTAATGTCCCTTTTGTCCTATTTTCCTTTACTTTTCATAAATAAATGCCAATTAATGCCTCTTTCCCTTTTTCAATGCCTTTGCAAATTTCCTTAGCCATAATAAACTGAAAGTGACACCTACTAGGATGTTTTGCCCAACATTCAACTTGGAATACATGTCTGATAGCCTTGGTCTTATTTTTCCTTTATTATCATTTATTACATGAGCTTTTAACCCGAGGTTATTACAAACCACTCCACTTTAGGGGAACACAATCTTCGATGTTCTATGACACCTATGACCAACAAGACCATTGAAAACCAAAACATACTTCCCATGGAGATTTATAACACAACTCGATGTAGTATTTACAATGAACAACTACTACAAACCATGATCAACATGAAAACATGAAAATCATACCATTTATTGGAGATTTATAACACAACTCATTGCGGTATTTACAATAGCATGCATACACATATATACATACATATACCAAAACTCATTTTCTTGACCCATCAAATAATGAAGGATACATAGCCTACATCTGACAAACCATCTCCCTATGAATTGGATGAGCATTGTGGTGTTGGGAACTCTTCTGATTTAGCAGAAACATTGAGAAGCTTGAAGGAAGAAATAAGAAGTTGTAAGGTGTTCTGCATGTTATTCCTCATTCTTAGAATACATTAACATATCATCAATGAATACTATCACAAAATTGTCCATATTAGGATGAAATGCACTATTCATCAAACACATGGAAGTAGCTGTAGAATTAGTCAAACCAAAGGGAACCACAACCAACTCATAATTTCTATACCTAGTCTGGAAAGCAGTCTTGTAAATGTCCTCTTCTTTGATGCATAGCTGATGATATCTTGAAATCCAATCAATATTCGAGAAAACTTATGATCCCTTCAACTGATCAAATAAGTCATCAATCCTTGGAAATGGATATATGTTCTCATCAGCTTGTTTAGTTTCTTGTAATCAATTCACAACCTAAGAGTACCATCCTTATTCTTCACAAACAACACTAGTGCACGCTAAGGCGATACACTTAGCCTAATGTATCCCTTGTCAAGAATTTCCTTCAACTACAACTTCAGTTCCACTAACTCTTGAGTGCTCATGTTGTAAGGTTCCTTTGATGTTGGTGCTACTCTTGGTACCAACTCAATAGAGAAATCCACTTCCCTATGAGGAGGAAAATCTAAAATCTCTACTAAAAATACATCTTGAAACTACTATAAAACTAGATACCTCTTCAATAATTCAATATTATCAACATCCTTCCCTTTGTTACTAGAAACATGCACTACAAAAAGTACACACCATTTCTTACAACTTCGCTTTTCTATCTGTAACCATTCTCACTGACGTAGGCTTCTTCTTTCCATGCAATATTCTCTTCTCTCCATCATCATCCAAGCACTCAATAGCCTTCTCATAATAATCCACCTTAGTCTTGTGAAGGTACAACCAATTCATACCCAGAAGCATATTGTATGATCCTAATGGAAGCACATTTATATGTGCTAACGTAGGCATACCATTCATCTCAAATGCACAAGCTCTCACTCAATGATGAACTCTTTTCTTAATACCTGTAGGCAATTGCACAAACCAAGACTCTGCATGCAATTTTTTTCTCAAACCACACTTAACCACTAGGTCATGATTAACATAACTATAATTATATCAAATATCGATCAAAATGGAAAAAAATCTATCATAGAGATTACCTTCCATCTTAATAATGGATGCTCGGTGATCCAGCTGCTTGTTATCAAATGTTGCATAAATCTGAGGAATGCTTTGTCCAACAACCCCAACTATCTGCGCCTCCTGAGCACTATAGATTTGAGGGCTTCCACCCTTATACAATGAAAAATCCTTCTTGTGGTGATCCTTGCCACAAATCCAACACTACAAAGGCTCTCTTCCACTACCTCTATTCTGTTGCTCTACAGGCTGAGGTCCATATCCCTTCTCTATCACATTAAACTTATTGTAAGGAACAACATTTTTCATTTCACCTACATATTGAGGTATTGCTCACTTCATTGGCCACTTTTTTTTAGCCTTTTCATTCTATTTTCAATAAGTATTAGGCTTAGTCTTACGCTTAGATTGCTCATAAAAATGCTTCAAATTCCCAATGCATTCCTCCAGCGACCAAGGCTCATCATACTTAATTTGATCCTTGAATGTTGATGGTAGTCCAATAATAAATCTCTGAACCTTTGTTTTCTCATCCTTGAGGTCAAGCACATACCTTAAAAACTCCAAAAAATTAGTCGTGTACTCCTTGTTTGTCATAGATCCCATTTTTATCTCATAGAACTCCTTGAACTTTCTGTCATAGTACCTCTCGAACAAGTACTTCTTCTTGAAGAGTCCCTTAAACTCATGCCAATTCAACTCCTTTGTCCTGATACCTGAAACACACTTTATGTCTTCTCACCAGATGTCTTCTTTCCCTTTGAGGTTAAAAATAACTATCTTGGCCTTCATGTTCTCTATAATATCCCTAGTGAAAATTCCATCTAATAAAATTTAATAAAGGCAAAAAATAATAACCACGATTGATGGGACACTTATTCCAAGTTGAATGTTGGGCAATACATCCTAGTGTGAGTGTTCATTTGGTTTATTATGGCTAAGGAAATTTGTAAAGGCAATGGTTAAGAATTTGGAAAGGAAAAATGGAATTTTTGGCACATTTATTTATGAAAATAATGGAAATTAGGAGAAAAGGAAGGTGAAAGGTCATAGGTTGCATGTGAGGGGGAAAATGAAGAAAATAAAGGCCTAATTGATAAAAAGGCTTATGAGGATCAGTTTGTAACCTTTTGTTAGTTCAGTTTTGGAGCTCTCTCATTACTCTCTCTCTCTCTCTCTCACCCTTGGACACTTAGAGTTTTCTTGGAGCACTTTGGCATTAGATCAAGAAAGGAAAAGAAGTCAAGAGGAAGGAAGGAGAATGAAAGGAAGAACATGATCAAGGAGCTACAACAATATTATTTGCAGGTATCAGTTTAAATGTGTGTTTTTCTTGCTATATTTGGCATGCATGATATTGCATGTGGTTCTTTTTCTATTATGCCATGGGTTTTCCTAGGTGTAACAGTGTTTTCAACCTAGCCTTTCTGTTTCTGGATAGCCATGGTGTGATGGGGTTCTCATGTTTTGGTTGAGATGGATTGTCAAATGGATTCAAAGCTAAGTGAGGTGGATCTCTGAATGATAGAACACATGGCTTAGTGACCCCTGAAACAGACTGTGAGTTGTGGTAAAGCTGAATTTTGTGTTGCCTCGATGGGTCTAGGGATCCTCACCAGTGAATGGCAGGATATATAGTAAATCCTAGAGGTGGTTTCCCTTGATTAGGCCTAGGAATCACTGCTAGTGAATGGAGGGATATACAATAAAGCTTAGAGGGTGGTGTCTCGGTTTAGGGCCAAGTGATCCCTGGATCAGACTGTGGATTGTGTTAAGGCCTTGAGAGACTAGGAGACAGGAAAATTCCTCACGGTGTAGGTGGAGAAAAATGGTGGATTCCATGCTTGTTTTAGCCTAGTGATCTGGTGGAGATAATGGTAAATCCTATTATCACATGTTTATTGTGTTGGCCTAGTGAGCCAGTGTGGATTATGATAAAGCCTAGTTTCCATTGATGAGGGTGAGGTGGTTTAGCCTCAGGATGCCCTGGTTGGTTCTTTCGGTTTGAGTCCTACATTCATGCTTGGAATATGGCACGGGGGTGAATGATTGAAGAGAGATTTGGCTCAACCATTCTATGGTCGGGTGGCATGTGGTAGTCCCATCTCAGGTTGGATTTTGCATTAATTAATAAGAGGTTCTCTCCTTGATATAAAATGTATAAATGTACTAGTTTATATGTGGATTTTATGGTTAATGTATATTTGATATTTCTCTTTTTATTATGGTGGTTATAAGCATGTACTATGACAATGATGATGTATGGATATCCTCATGTTTTGATTTGTAAATGAATGAATAATGTATCTATGACCTAATAGATGATAATGTAGCTAATGATATAAGGGAACAATGCTTCTTAAAGATTCTCCAATAAGTATGAGATCCCTATTCTTAAATATATTTTTTACACCTGTACATTACATATTCATGATATGTTTGACAAAATTCCTGTTATGGCTAGTAGGGGTCCAGTCAAGGGCTTGTTCAAGTAATTTTATTTGTATCATCATTCCCTTGTTATATTTCTATTATGAAGGTGCCATTTAATTCTGGGTAGTGACATAGGCTCTCGGCCTGAAAAAGTAGCTCAAATCCTGGGGATGTTGGCACAACATTGAGAAAAATAGTTCCTGGATGCTGGCATGCCCGACTGTGGGAGTGTCTAGATCCATCTAGATGTTGGAATGCCCATATCATGGGACAATCTGGGGGCTAATTGGTCTAAAATTTTAGTGGGACCTAGGGGCTAGTTTTGGGAAAGGTTGGGATGGTTCCTGGGAGTCCTCATGCTGATGTAGAACATTTGTATGTTGTGTTTCAGTCGATTCCACTTCCTTAAGGTCACATAGGAGGTTGAGTCCCATGATAGTAGCCTCTTGTCACATGTTTACCATGGTTGACTAGTTACTTGGGTAGATGTGGGAGGAGGGTGTTACAGAGTGGTATTAAAGCATGATTCACCCATTGGGCTGGATGGGCAGCGTGTGTAGGCATTCATTCATGTCAATTGCGCATGTGTTAATCATCCTTGTGGTTTATATGCTTGTTGCATACGCATGGTATTGGTCATGGTTGTAGTGATGTCGCCATGTGAATGAGGATATCGTTGTTGTGAAGTGTGTCATCATGAGTGTATGATTGGTTATAGGTTGTTTGTGATTGTGTATCGTCACTGTACATTGGTAGGGTTGTTATTGTCATGCATGAGGTCATGGCATGTGTTGTTGATATCGTCATGCATTGATGACTGGACTCTAGCTAGATTGATGGTTAAATGGTTACATGCTTATGTATTATATGTCTATATGCTATTATGATTATGTTACACATGTATTGCACTGATTTGATGATCTTGCAGATGAGATATCCTCCCTGAATTATGCTAGGGTACATTAGTTTATTTTGACTTGGTTTAGCTGACATCGTATGCCTTGTAGGAAAGAGATTAAAATGAATAGCAAGATGCTAGACTACAAACATTCTACCTATGAATTAGATGAGCATTGTGGTGTTGGGAACTCTTCTGATTTAGCAGAAACATTGAGAAGCTTGAAGGAAGAAATAAGAAGTTGTAAGGTGGACAATGACAAAATCATGCAGGCACAAGAGAAACAAACAAATGTTAATGCAATACTTCTTCAAAGTTTGTTAGAATTGCAACAACAGGTTCCACTTCGGATGAGCAATGGACATGAGGACAAAATTAATGGGGCATATGGTAGTAGCTATCATGGTGGTCACAAGTCAGATAGATATGACATAGTGAGAGATGGAATGTTGTTGGATACTATGGATAGTTGAGGTGATGGATACATGTATTATATTAGTTTTGGTTCTGATAGGCGTCATGATTGTCATCAATATCATCCTTACATGAGGAGTGATAGGGATACTTACCATGCGATTTTAAGAAAGAAAATCCACCTACTTTTGATGGAGACTTGAAGAAACCAGAAGATGTAGAGGCTTTGATAGTTGGGATGAACAAGTTCTTTGAGTTGCATGAGTCCACAAAAAACATGAAGGCCGAAATTATTATCTTCAACTTGAAAGGTAAAGCAGATATCTAGTGGGAACATGTGAAGTGGCTTGGAGACATGAAGATGGAGGACTTGATTTTGCATGAGTTCAAGAGGCTTTTTAGGAAGAATTACTCATCAAAAAGGTACTACGACAGTGAGGCCAAAGAATTCTATGAGCTAAAGATGGGATCAATAAAAGATGAAAAGTACATGACCAAGTTCCTAGACTATTGACGTATGTATCGTATCTTAAATATGAGAAGGCTAAAGTTCAATGATTTTTCAATGGTTTGTCATTAGCATTTAGAGATCAGATTGAGTATGATGAGCCTTGGTAACTTGAGGAAGTTATTGGGAAATTGAAGCATTGTTATGAATAGTGAAAGCGTAAGAATGAATCTCAACAAGGATGGAAAGGGAAGGATAAGGATAAAGGTAAGTGTAAATGGAAGTTGAAAAGAGAAAGGCTTCATAATTCAAAAGAGATAGAGAATGCGACACCTTAGAAGAAGTTTAATGTAGATAGATAGAGACATGGATCACATCAGTAGCATAAAGGTGTTGGTGTTGGACAGTTGGATTGTTGGACATGTTGTAAGGAACACCTTAAGAGATATTGTCCACAAAATCATGATGGTAGGCCTCAGATATATAGTGCACATGAGACGCAAAGTATTGGGGATGTTGGTCAAAGAGTTCCTCGTATCTATGTAGCACTAGATAACAAACAAACAGAACATTAGGCATCTATCATTGAGACGGGTGGTAAGATTTGTGATCAAGTTGTTTCTATTTTGATTGACCCTAGCTCTAATTATTGTTATGTTAGTCCTGACTTGGTGGATAAGTGTGGTTTGATTAAAGAAGTGCATGCAGAATCGTAGTTAGCACAGTTGGCTACAAGTACAAAGAAGTGAGTTCATCATTGGGTAAGATCTTGTGCATTTGACTTGAATGGTATGCCTACCGCAACACATTTGATGTATTACCATTGGGATCATATAATATGTTATTGGGCATGGATTGGTTGTATGTTCATTGAACCAAGGTGGATTGCTATGACAAAGAAATTGAGTGCGTAGATGACAATGGGGAACCAAGAATATTGCAAGGAAAGAAGAAAACCACATCAGTTAGGATGGTGACAACTATGTAGGCAAAGCACATTCATAGAAAGGGTGTGTACTTTTTGTAGTGCATATCTCTAGTGAAAAAGGTAAGGAAGTTGAGGATGAAGATGTTTTGAGCAGGTACCCAGTTCTACAACAATTTTAGGATGTATTTCCTGAGGACATTTCAGAGTTTCTACCTCACAGGGAGGTAGAATTTTCTATTGAGTTAGTGTCAGGGGAAAATCCAGCATCAAAAGTGTTGTAGCACTATTTTCCACTCTTGGTAGATCTAATGCTCTGATTATGGCCTAGGGAAACCCTTCCTTTTAGACTTGGTCCAAAATTTAAAAAACAATGTTTTATTCCCTATACGCTACTTTTCCTTGTGATAAAAGCATGTACATGTGGGTCAGCATATACCCAACCTATGTACATATGTTAAAACAATTAAAAAAATTAAATTTCCTTAATTTCAGGTGGAGTTCACAGGTTTGACCTGTTACTCATATCCTATTTCTCGTGGCCCAACTGTTTCCCAATTGAAAAAACTAATTTGGAGAAGTATAAATAAACCTCCATGGGAAGGACTTAAGGGAGAAGATATGAGATATTGATACTATAGTGAGATTATCCTTGATTGAATCTGACGAATCCTTGTGCCTCTTGCAATCCCCAAAGCTTCATGAAACCCTTGTTTCCTTCTTGTAGATATCCTTCATCTTGCTTGAGATATCCTTGTATTGGTGATGGAGGAAGATTTCTAAAGGTCGTGAAAGGACGGATCTGGAGGACGGTTCTGCTTGGAGTTGGAGAAGGACTCAGGTCGTATTTCTCCACTTTACTTGTAGCTAACTTCAATAAAAGGAACGTTGTTCTGTTTCCGATATTAGATGTGTGTATGCATCAAGTTATGTTGTAATTCATTTATGAATCTTGTATTGATGTATAATGGGTCATTCATTTATGATTTAAGGTTAATATCATGAACATGCTTTATGTTTCTACTATTTTATATGTTCCATTTGAATAAGTTTCAGGTTTCAATAACATCAGGAAAAGCTGAGGGTTTGTACCCCGCGGGATTCACCCAAACGTAGGACATCTGGGTAAGGACACTCTTGCATAGTTCGGTAGAATAAGCATTTAGGTTGATTGCGTGAGTATTTCTTGTTGTGGTTTGTCCTCTGATCTATTGGGGTTCTCAACCCAAAGCCCTAGGGTAGTCTGACCCACAACAAAAAGCACCTTATAGGATGGGAACACATGAGCTGGTAGAGTTGAAGTTGCAATTGAAGGAAATGTTGGATAAGGGATACATTAGGCCAAGTGTATAACCTTGGGGTGCACCGATATTGTTTGTGAAGAAGAAGGATGGTACTCTTAGATTATGCATTGACTACAAACAGTTGAACAAAGTTACCATCAAGAACATGTATCCATTGTCGAGGATTGATGACTTGTTTGATTAGCCGAAGGGATCAAAAGTGTTCTTGGAGATTGATCTGAGATCCAGATATCATTAGGTATGAATTAAAGAGGAGGAAATTTAAAAGACAACTTTTCAAACCAGGTATGGGCATTATGAGTTTGTTGTAGTTCCATTCAGTTTGACTAATGTCCCAAATACCTTTACATGTTTGATGAATAGTGTGCTGCATCCCTATTTGGACAAGTTTTTCATTGTGTTCATTGATGAAATATTGGTATATTCCAAAAATGAGGAATATCATGTCGAGCATTTGGAAAAAATGTTGATGTTTTTGAGAGAGAATCAGTTGTATGCTAAGCTCAACAAGTGTAGTCTCTTTTAGACTAAGATACATTTCTTGGGACATGTTGTCTCCAAGGAGGGAATAATAGTGGATCCAGAAAAGATAAAAGCTATCATGGAGTGGGAAGCTCCTAGAAATGTAGATGAGGTGAGATATTTCATGGGATTGACAGGTTATTATAGGAGGTTCATCAGGAACTTCTCACAAATTTCTTATCCTATTACATCATTGGAGAGGAAATGTAAGAAGTTTGAATGGACAAAGGAGTGTGAGGCTAATTTTGAGTAGCTTAAGCAATCATTGACACATGCTCCATTGTTAAAGATAACATATCTGGAAAAATAATTTGTAGTATGTACAAATTCTTGCAAGAGAGGACTTGATGGAGTCCTTATGTAGGGAGGACATGTAGTGTGCTATGAGTCACGGAAACTGAATGAGCAGGAGTAGAACTATTTGACACATGATCTTGATCTAGCAGTGATCATACATGCATTGAAGATGCAGAGGCACTAACTTCTTGGTAGGAGGTTTGTATTGATCAGTGATCATAGTGGATTGAGGTATCTATTTGACCAACTGAATATGAACACCAGGCAAGCTTGATGGATGGCCATGATCAATGAGTTTGATTTTGAGATCAGATACATCAAAGGAAAGGAGAATAGGGTCGCAAATTCTCTTAGCAGGCAGATACAGGTAAATCATATATTAGCTATGAGTTCATATGGGACATATCTACATGATAGGATCTTGCAGGTAGGTCAACAAGATGTTAGGGACACAGATCTTAGAAACAGGTTACAACATAGTACAAATACGGGTACATATAGTGGTATAGGTACAGGTGTAGGTGTACAAGATGTGGAATAGTGTCGTATGACAGATGGATTGATCAGATTTAGAGATAGGATATATCTGCCAGACAACAGTGAGCTCAAGAAGGTGATCTTGAGGGAGTTTCATGCGAAACCATATTCAGGTCACCCAAGCTATCAAAAGACATTGACCGCAGTGAAGAAGTTTTATTATTTCTTGAATCTGAAGAAGGATGTAGGAGATTATGTGGATAGATGCTTGGATTATCAGTAGGTGAAGGCAGAGTTTAAGCATCCCTTTAAGGGAATTTTGAGGTCTAAAGTTTTCCTCCTAAGGAAATTATAAAATAATAGTGGAAATAGTAAAATAAGATTAGATTACATCATCAAATTTTAGAGGGAAATAATAAAAAAACTATTTTTTCAACTCGTATTTTCAACTTATCTCCCTAAGGTTTTACTAAAATTTCGAGTGGGAGTACTCATTAGATGAAAAATTTAATTCCCCATCCAATGCGTACCCATGTTGCATACTTTCGATGGACCCTTATACACGAAAAATGAGAAATACATGAAAAGTGTGATTGCAATCATGCTTTTTCATGTATTTCTCATTTTTCGTGTATAAGGGTCCATCGAAAGTATGTAACATGGGTACTCCTTGGATGAGGAATTCAATTTTTCATCTAACAAGTACTCTCTCTCGAAATTTGACTAAACATTTAGTGAGATATGTTGAAAATACGAGTTGAAAAAGTAGTTTTGTTATTTTATTATTTTTTAATCTTTTAACTCTTTTACTCCAAAAATGGTGAATCATCCCCCATGGTTGACATCATCATCTTGAATCCTATTGGTCCTTATAAAGTTTATTTTGATTGTACATTTTCCTTATGAGGCCCATTTTAGACCTCAAAATTCCCCTAATGAGGTGGACTGCTACATCTGACTGTGATTCCATAATGGAAATGGGAGGTCATTTCCATAGACTTTATCACAGGTTTTTCAAGAATAGTGAGACAACATGATTCCATCATAGTTGTGGTGGACAGGTTGACAAAGGTTGCACACTTCTTCCTGTGAAGTCTACATTCTCAGCTAGTAATGTAGCATAGGTATTCATTAGTGACATGGTTAGGTTGTGCAATGTTTTGAAGAATATTGTATGAGACAGGGATGCTAAGTTCACTTCCAATTATTGGAAGGAGTTTTTTGCAGGATTAGGGATGGAGTTGGCCTTCAGTACAACTTATCATCCGCAGACTAACGGACAGACAGAAAGGGTCAACATAATATTAAAGGACATGTTGAGGATGTATGTGATCCATCGACAGTGGAAGTGGGAAGAGTACCTTCCACTGGTAGAGTTCGCTTACAACAATGGGTATCAAGAATCCTTGAGGATGAGTCTGTTTAAGGCATTTCATGGACAAAGTTGCAATACTCCCATCAATTTGAGTGATCCGGTGAACATGGTGTTGATTGGACAAGACATGTTGGTAGACATGGAGCATAAAATGCAAGTAATCAAGAAGAATCTAAAGGCAACACAAGATAGGAAAGAGAACTATTCATATTAGAATAACGTGTTCAAGGAGTTTTAGGTTGGGGAACAAGTGTACTTGCACATCAAACTGAACAATAGCTTCTTGTGGATTGGATCATGTGCCAGGATGACACCACAGTTTTCTGGACCTTTCAAGATACTTGAGAGGATTAGACCAATAGCCTATTGACTTGCAATGCCTCTGATAATGAAATTCCATGATGTTTTCCATGTGTCATTGCTTAAGAAGTATGCTAAAGGTGTTAATCATGTGATTGACTGGTATGTATTGTAGGTGGATCCAAAAGGATAATTCTAGCCGGAACTGTAGTGTATATTACAAAGAAAGATGCTCATGCTCGGGAACCGAGAAATCGAGTAGGTTAAAGTGCAGCGGAAGCACTTTGGGCTCGATGAAGCTACATGTGAGATGGTAGATCATATGTGGGCTATGTATCCTTGATTGATTGCCGATTGAGGAAAAACAATTTTAGTATGATGTTTGGTATATGTTTTGGCATATGTTTGGGTGATGTCTTGATATACGTACATATGTATGTGGATGTAAATACCGCCATGAGATAAGTTATAAAGCTCCAATAAGAGATATGGGTGTCATGTTATTATGATGTTATGTTGTCATGTTGGTTTGATTCTCAGTAGGGTGATCATTATAAATACTGCAATGAGCTAAGTTATAAATCTCCATGGGTAGTATGTTTTCTTTTCAACCATTTTGCTGAGGTATAGGTTTGGTTGAACACCGAGGATGGTGTTCCTCGAGGGGGAGAGTTCTATAACAACCCTGGTGAAAAATCCATGTAATAAAAGTTAATAAAGGTAAAAAATAGTAGCCACATTTGATGGGCCACTTATTCCAAGTTGAATTATTATGGCTAAGGAAATTGGAAAAGCCAATGGCTAAGGCTTTGGAAAGGAAAAATGGAATTTTGACACATTTATTTATAAAAATAATGGAAATTAGGAGAAAAGG
Organism: Pinus taeda; assembly: GCA_000404065.3. NCBI lineage: Eukaryota > Viridiplantae > Streptophyta > Pinopsida > Pinales > Pinaceae > Pinus > Pinus taeda. The sequence continues at coordinate 61,968 of APFE030112126.1, read as the reverse complement.
AAGGTGAAAGGTCATAGTTTGCATGTGAAGAGGAAAATGAAGGAAAATAATGGAAAATGAAGAAAATATATGCCCTAATTGATAAAAAGGCTTTTGAGGATCAGTTTGTAACCTTTGTTAGTTCAGTTTTAGAGCTCTCTCATTATTCTCTATCTCTCTCTCTCACTCTCACTCTTGGACACATACAATTTTCTTGGAGTACTTTGGCATTGGACCAAGAAAGGAAAAGAAGGCAAGAGGAAGGGATGAGAAAGTAAGGAAGAGCAGGATCAAGAAACTACAGCAATATTATTTGTAGGTATCAATTTTCATGTGTGTTTTCCTTGCTAGATTTGGCATGCATGGTATTTCGTGTGGTTCTTTTTCTGTTATTATTGAGTCTCAAAACTGCCCTATCCCTAGCAACTTTTCACATCCCTCCTTCTTTATTTTTCCATGGAAAATGCTTGCTATCACCAATAACCATTATACATTGCCTTAAGGAGAACATTTTAGTGATTTTCATGTTATACTTTTATGTTTTCTATTTGAATAAGTTTTTGTCTTTTATCTACGGAACACAACCTATTCTGCAGCTAATCAGTTGTTCCACAACTACTTCCATGCTTTTACAGGTTCTAGGTGTTAGGAGGAGGAAATAACTACATGGGCAGCTTGGAAAACATCATGGTATGGATCATGTCCTATTCACCTAGTCCAGGTTGACAAGGAAAACGCGAGTCAAAGGGAAGTCAAACATAGATACCTAAGGCAAACAAGACTTTGTTTTGTACATGTTTCACAGTGATGGGATCCGAAACAACTTCCTGAGGCCATGGACTTCATTAGCCATCTGTGAAACCAAATCCAACAACCATCACCTTATATTTATGTCTCCAGCAACTAACGAAGAGAATATTGTGTGCCTGTCTGCCTACATGTTTTTGTTGTAGCTTATTTTTCTCCATAAAACAGTTGTATAATTTCTCTATAAATACCTGTGTGAAGAACACAGAACCAATTTGAATTTTCTCATATACTAAGTTCAGATTACTACTCTGTAATTTTGAAAACTCATTCTTTGTTTTTAATATGAAGATTGTGTGTTTCATGGATATTTGAAAGCATTTGTTGGAGTGTTGATTAAGTTCGTATAACCTAAGCAATTGCAGAGGGCCCCTGCGCAATTTTGCTTGTCTAAAGGATATTTATCCAACCCCTTTTACTGATCGAATTTTTTATGAATGCACTGGGAACCCTATATTTTCCTTTATGGATGGATTTTTTTACTATAATCAAATCTAGATCAAATTGGATGATCAACACAAAACTGCTTTTATCTTCCGATGGTGAACATTTACTTATTGAAAATTGCATTTTGGTCTTAAAAATGTTGGTGCCACTTTCCAACGAGCCATGTATTATGCATTCCATGACATTGAACACGCTGTCGAATTTTATTTAGATAACCTTGCTACTCGGTGTTTATGATGTGAGGATCATGTAGCCCATCTTAGGAAGTCTATCGTTATTATAAGATTCAGTTGAAACCACATAAATGTGTCTTTTGTGTATGGTGTGGGAGCTTACTGGGTTTCATAATTTCCAAGGGATCCACTATTGACACATCTAATATAGAGGCTCATCAATTTTCCTCTTCCATGTATCATTTGCCAGTTTCAAATGCTTTAAGGGAAGGCTAATTTCTTGCATAGGTTTATTTCCAACTATGTTTAGATAAAAAAATGTTTTATGTTTATTTTGAAAAAATGTGTGCCTTTTGTATGGGAGACCAAGCCCAAAATTCTTTTGATGCTTTGAAATGAGCCCTATTATTTGCCCCATTACTCAAACCTCTTGGATTTAATTGAGACATTTTTCTCTATCTCATGGCCTATGAATCCACTATTGATATGGCTCTTTCTCAAGAAGATGAGATGCAAAATGAACATGCCATTTACTACCTTAGCAGGGTCTTACTGGTATAGAATTTCATTATTCCTACATTTGGAAGTTGGATTTAGCAGCAATCGTGGTTGTCCAATATTTACAACATTACAAATTCTTGTGAACAACCATGGTAATCACTAACTCCAACCCAATGAAACATATCTTTAATCATCATATCATTAGGGTAAGTACTCAAAGTGGATTGTCATCCTTCAAAAGTTTGACTTGGAGTTTGTGGTTGCTAAATCCAGGAAATCCTTGACATTCACTGAGTTATTGTCAGTGTTACCTTAAGTTGATGAAGAAGTTGTGGCTAAGTATTTATTTCATGATGAATCATTATTCTCCATTAGCTCCTCTGATCCATAATATAAGTAGGTTTTACTTTATCTCCAAACTCAATGTTTTTAGTCCAAATTGTCTCGTGATGAAAGTCGATGTACATTCCATCAAGTTAGGAAATATGCCATTATCAACCATATTATTAATCATCATGGAGTTCATGTAGTTTTATGTCGATTTATCACTAATGAGGAAGCATGAATGAGTCCTAAATGATTTCCATGGTGGAGCATGAAGCATTCATTTGTTTAGGTTTTCCACTACTTATAAAATATTGCATATTGGTTACTTATGGCCTTCAATCTTTAAGTATTTTATTACTATGGTCTAAAAGTTCCATCCATGTCAAATATTTTCTAAGAAGATGCATGTTCATCCTAAACTACTTCACCCTTTAGTTGTTGTCATACCCTTTACTAAGTGGGTTATCTATTTTATGTAGTGTAAACCAAACTCAACCAACTAACAACACAACATTATTGTAGCAATGGACTATTTGACTAAGTGGGTTGAGGCCATGCCTACCTTCTCTAATGATGGCAACACTATGGCATTATTTATATTCAACCACATTATTACTAGGTTTGGGGTACCTAAAACAATCATGATTGGTCATGGTTCACATTTTCATAATCATATGCTAATGGACTTAATAACCGAGTTGGGTTTTCATCAAGAACAATTGACTCTGTATTATCCCCAAGCGATTGAGCAAGTAGAGGCCATCAATCATGTCCTAAAAACCATGTTCCAAAAGATGGTAGGTAATCATAAGTCAAGTTTGATCTCATGCTTTTTCCACATTATGCGCCTATTGAGCCCCAATTGAAACTTCCACGAGTTTCACTCCTTTATAGTTGGTTTATGGAGTTGAGGTTGTACTTTTGGTTGGTGTGAGATCCAATATTTAAAACTAGCCATTGAATTAATCCCTAACACTTTCAAAGAGGAAGAGGATATCTTACACTTGACCCATCCTGACGAACAACATCTCTATGTTATAATAACCATTGAAACTTATAAAAAGTGTGTCAAGGCTTAGTATGATAAATCTGTTCAACCTCATGTCTTTATAGAAGATGATATACTTTTGATCGATGATTAAGCTCACAATAAGTTAGGTGTAGGTAAGATGGAACCTCTTTGGCATGGTCCCCATATTATTAAACATGCGCTCAAAAATTTGGTAGATTATGATGGAAAATATTTATTGGAGCCATATAATGCAATCTACCTAAAAAGGTACTATGTGTAAGTCTTCTAGTTGCATGTTGCTTGTACATATTATATATAGGTTTGAGTGCAGTGTGAATTTTTTTTCTCTTTATATTTTGTGTGTATCGATGGTTCCTTTGTGTGTTTTCTTATGCATGATGCTTGATTGGAATATGCCAAGACCATTTTCTACTTATGTAGGCTTTGTATACGATGCCAACTATAGTACTCAGAATGTCGCTTCCATTGCTTGGGTCCTTTTTTCACCCAATCATAAGCCTGTGAGTTTAGGGGATTTTTCTTTGCTCGATGACCAACAATGTGGTGGATAGTGTCATCATTGAACTCTTGTATGAGGTTATTTCCCTTAGAATACATCACTTGATTTTCCAACTTGAACCACAACTCATAGTGTCTAAGTTGTGAGGAATCTTGCGTTCATTATTATTTGAGGGTATGTCTCTTGGAACAAAATTTTCTTAACATTAACTACATTCACATTCCTTGAGGCTCTAATACACTTGTTAATTAATTAGCTAATTATATCTTGGATTGTCATTTGTCACATTAAGTTTATAAACCATGTATAACATACATTCATTAGCAACATCAACGAAAAAATCATCAGAACATGTTACAAAAACACCATCAAAATTGTCATATATATAGGTCAAAATATAGTTTTTTACATCATATATATCACGTGGGTATGTTATTCAAACAAGGAATCTAAGCCAATACATATACAAAACAAAAAGTACATCGTAGGAACACTATGCTAAGAAGCTAATAATCCCTATGTTGGAGAAAACATATCACAACATGCACAATACACCATAGGAGGCCTTGACAATGAGAGGAGTGTATTCCCATGGTGTTCCTCTAAAGTTGTGGGGGTATGGCATCCATAGATAATAATTGTAGCCCTAGATTCAACCCCTCCACATTATGTGTGAACTCATGTAAAACATCGTGCTCTTCTCCACCCTCTTCCTTGGATGCTTCACGTCCACCTCATGCACTCATTCCTTTGCAATGTAGAAGTGATTGACTTGTCGATTGGGTTGCTCCCACATTTTCATATCACACCATCCAAATGTTAGGGACTATATACCCATGCAAAAATACAAAAAAAAAATAAAATATTAAAAAAACCAAAAAAATATTTATTTCCAAGTGCATTTCAATGCATGTTGAGGGGTAGGACTAGGATTATTCACAAAGTTAACACCCTCATATGCATAATAAGTAATAGATATGATGGCATAACTCAACCATTTGAAAAATTATTAAACCATTGTTCAACATGTCCACCCTCCCATCTCCCCATTAACACATTCCAACATGCCATGCATGGCTTTATAAGATATTGATCAGGGTAATTTACCCTCAATCTCATAATAGGGACCCACTCCAACAAGAAAGATGCCAAGATAGTAACATAATCATACTTTTTTTGTCATCCCATCCATCTATATATGAGATGGTCTTTCATGTTCACTAGCAATCCCTCACACCAGTTGAGAAGTGTTGATTCCATGCACTATATAGCAAGATCCATGTGAGATTTAGAGCCTATGTGTGGTGTTGAATACTTGACTATTAAGAGAATAGTGAAGAGTATGGTTTGAAGGGTGAGATCAATTATATCTCTAATTGGTACCTTGTTACTCACTTGTGTTGCCCATAATACTCAACCACATACTCATCCACATTTCCCTCTACAATACTCCTCACACCAACCAAAATTGTTGCAGAACCTCGCCTCAATAAACCTGTCAAGAAGTATATGTCTTCTACCCCTAACTACAATATTTATCCCCTCACTACAAACTATTGGTTTTGGGGATCCCACATCTCCACCAATCATTGCAATAACCCTATTTGGCTCTTCATATTCTAGGTTTTGAATATTTTCAGTAATCCATAGTCGCTGAGAGCCCATAGGGTTGGGGGATTAGTAAGGGCTTTAATCTCATTTTATTGGTGTTTATGCTTCCTCCACTTGATCATGGTGAAACCTTACATTATACACACAAATCGCCCAGTCAAACTATAAAGGAAAAAACCCACATGTGTTCATTTCTTCCATTTTTTTTTAATCACATGTTATGGTTGATATTGTGTCAGTATTCACAAAGTGCCATTAATTTCCAAGTTGGTTTCTCCCTGTGACTGTGACTATCGCGAGCTAGGGCAAAGAAAATCCCTGGTGAAACTTGACTAAAATTATAAAATATATATATATATATATATATATATATATATATATATATATTATATTATATATATATATATCAAATGAAATAGGGGCATATGAAGAAGTGCCTAGTGAATATGGATCAAAAAATAGTAGATTGTAGACTATGATACCTTGATTGGAAGTTTGAGGGAAAATGGGTGATTTTCTTCTCTCACTCCACTCTCAACACTCAAATGCATAAATGAGCTCCTTCTTGGCCACATTTCCTCATATCTACCACTTAGGATTTCACACATGTGGTAATTTCACCCATCATTGGTCTTTTTTACCTTGTCCCCAACCCTTTTGTCCATGATTTTGGTCCAATTTTTTTAGCTTTTCTCCACTAATACCTTTATTTGTAGAATTTTAGCATATGTTTTGTCTTTATTCTTAGAGTTTCTCGCGATTTTATTACTACAACGAACCTTAGGTGTGCTTTTCATGAACCTGGAATATAGGGGTATCTCTCTCACTTTCATATCTATTGCATTATTGACCACCATTTCCATCTTCATTATGCCCTAGCTTTGATCCCATTATCTGATGATATTAACCCATCTCTTTTTGCATGTCGTACCTTGGCACTAGAGCTTTCCTATACATGCATGCCTTAGATTAGCACCTTTTTTCCATGTTGGGGTCCATGCTATGTTATTTTATCACTCATGAATATCTCCTTTTGACCTAACATGACTTAGAATATGAACCTCAATTTCTCTTCTTTGTTGTTTTTTGGCTATACCCTAGGAGGATTCCACCCACTTTGTGCCTTGTGGTTGTTGCTATAGTTAGCCTTTTTTAGGCATACTGATAAGCCTTGTCCTTGTTTCACCACTGACATCACGTTGTGTTTAGCCTTTTACTTTCTTGCGCTTAGTGTTTCCACCCTTCTTGGAGGGACCGTTGTGATGAGTGGTCTCCTTTGCTAGCCTCTTTGCCTCTCTCGACTTAGGGTGTTTCCATCATCTTCGAAATAGTTACTACCCTTTATACCACTCATTCTTATAGGATGAGCTTCCTTTGAATCCTTATCATTCTCGTTAAACATTGAAGTGTACCAAGCATCTTTTTATCTATTTCTTGGGATCGTTAAACCCTCATGAAAGAGATATGTGTTATCAAGTATCCTTTTGTCTCTTTTTTGGGCTCATTAAAACTGAATGAAAATGACACTATCAAGCTTAATTGTCTTCTCTTTCATGCTCATTAAACTATGAAGGAGATCAAAAAGAGAAAATGGAAGAGAAACCAATTTACTCATTCTAATAGTCAAAATTCCAGCGTCAGTCACATCACCTTGAACATGGCACATGTTTATGTCAATTTGTCACAACTGGGTTTTAGCTTCCCTAATATCCATACCATACATATGAATTTATTTACTCCTCAAGATGGTTACTCTTATAGTCACTATGGAGCATGCTTTAATACCTCCTATGTTGTTTCACGATATCATGTGGTGCTCATTAGTGAATGTTTCCAAGTCGCTTTTGTGTCTTGTCATTACATGTTCAAGGGAAGTCTCGGCATCATTCAACCATTTTCATTCCTTGTTAACCTTTGATGTTTCATATCCCTATGTCAGTTGCACTTCAAGAATTCACCCATTCACATCATTTATATGTTGGTTCCGTGTCAATTTATGGAGGATACATCAAGGGATGAATCTTATCATATCGGCTTCAAATCATCATGCAAGGGCTTGGTTTAGGAAGTATTAGTACCTTGGAGATTTTAGACCTTAGTACTAGGCTTTCTCATGATTGACATGGGTTTACCTTATTGACACCTGATCGGTTGAGTCTGCAATGGTTTTACGTTAGCTCAGTTATTCACACTTTGTGGGTTGTGATAGATACCTTGGGGCCCATTCTCATCATTGGTAGGTCTCCTCGCATTTGTTAACATTATATATCAATTTTCAGTAATCAGACGATTTCTACCATGCTCAACATCAACTCATCTATTCACATGCTATATATTTGTACCATCGAGGTCAAATAAAAGACTTTGGGATACGGACATCTCATTCTTATATGGCACCCTTCGTAAGCTTCATTGGAGTTATGTACCATTTTATGCACTTTGAGGACTACTCTGGGGCACTTCTCTTTTATGTGTCCATGGTCCTACTCATGTATAATATGACATAGATCCACATTGTATTTGTTAGTGGCTATGATATTTTGGTTTGTAACATAGACCCATTGTATATCTCTCATGGCCATGTCCTAGCATTTCATGTCAGGATCCATAATATATAGTTGGCGTCCATATTCAGTTTGTCTTCATGTCGAGCATGGGTATGCTTGACATAGGGATGATCTTATTATGATTGAGACTTTGGTATCAACATGACTCCCATTTATTCATTTTATATTGACTCATTCCTTTCATTTTTAACTACATGTTTTAGTAATGCATTTGTTTCCACTAGTTTCTCCTCCAACTCCATGAATTAGGGGGGCATCTATTATAACCTATTTTTCCCACTTGGAGTTATTAAGAGAGACCATAATTCATCATCAAACTTGTTGAAATTGATGCATACTTTATCAATTTTTATTAGCTATCTTGAGCAGGGAAATCATTCCCACAACATTGGCATATTGTGTACAGTCACTACTAGACAATGTACAACATAGAGACATGATACCTTAGTTGTCTTTGTGTAGGGAGTGGTTGTGGTCAAATATAATATAGATTTTATCATTCCCAAAGAGATAAAAATGACCTACTTGTGTATGAGTTGGATAGGGGTCAATTATTGTAGAAGTTCATAACTTCTCAAACCCCTAGGTGTCCATATACATTCTCCCGGAGGATAGAAATAATGAGACCCTGCTAAGAGGAGAGGGGAGTTAGAAAGAAAATATAGCTAGGAGGTGTCACAAAGAAACTGAGGTAAAAGTTGTACTGTTATTTTGATTTAATAAAAGTATATGTGTATTTTCCTTCCCATGTATGATTTCTGATAAGTATGTGGTTTGGAATTTTTATTGTGCATGTTGACTCCCCCTCTGCAAAGGAGGAAAAAATTTATTTTCTAGTGGTGATTGTCTGTAGGAGGTTGGATCTAGCAGCGAGAGGAACAAGATCTGCAAGGTCGCTTCAAATCTACCACCTCCATTAGCCTGTGAGGGATCAAGTGCATATTTATTACAATATGAGATAAACATAGTTTTAATGTAATTTTATTGATTCTTAGTAATTCACACATGTTATAACCACAGTTAGATAGATTAGAGGGTTAGATTTATGGGCTAGAAACTCCTTGTCTCTTGGAAATTTCTTGGGGCAACAATAATGTGTAGTAGAGAGAATTGAAGAACAACAAATAGACATACCTAGTTTTGAGATTGCTTGTATCTTAGAAGGTATTAAACAATCTATAAATTTAGTAATTGATGACACTCTAATGCTTTCCAAATCTATAATGAAGATATAAATTTGAAGATCCCAAAGTTAGATGATCTATGTAAAATTTTAGAAAAATAACATGCAAACTTAAAGAAATTGTTGGGTTGTGTTATATGCTTTCCATGACTAGGCCACGTAGTTAACTGAGGGGTTAGAAGGGGGGCAGAGTCCCCCCATCGTTGCGTTGATTGCGTAGTGGGGGGAGTCACAGGGGGTTTGAGGGGTGCAGGTAACCCCACTCTATGGGGTCCGGGGTAGTGCCCCTGAAAATTTTGTTTTTGGACTCTATATTAGGTTGGGCGAACCTACCTATGGTTTTGTGCATGATTTTTTGCACATGGTTTTGGACGCAATGGTTTTCAGTCCATGGTATTGGATGCTTCAGCATGTATAAATATGTATTGTAACATTGAAAGGAACATAATGAAAAATCAAGTTGGTAGTCCTAGTTTTGGGATCCAAGGGAAAATCTCTGTGTATATGTGTTTTATGTGTTATGCTCTCGCATTGTTTATTTTCTGTGTTTTAGAATTTGTATGCAGGTAATTTTCTGTAAGGGGATGCCTTTGTTGCTGAGGGGTTTCTCTTAGGCCTGTGGTAGACCCTGTTCAATGGGAGATCTGCGAGATCGATTATGGTGGTGAAAGAAGATGGCGAGTAGTGGAAAGATGGAGATCGAGAAATTTAATGGTTAGAGTTTTGAGTTGTGGAAACTCAAGATGGAGGATCTGTTGGTGGATAAATATCAATGGATCACGGTAGATATGGGTACTAAACCAACGAGAGTGTCCAGTGAAGAATGGAAGAAGTTGGATCGGAAGGCAAACAACACAATATGATTGTGTCTCTCAGATTCAGTATTGTTGAATGTATCAAGCGAAGCTATGGCAAAGGCTTTGTGGGACAAGTTAGGGAATTTGTACTAATCTAAGTCTCTGGTGAATAAATTGTTCCTATGGAAAAAGTTGTATAACATGAGGATGAAAGATGGAGACTTGGTGACAGAGCATCTGAATGCATTTAATACTATGGTAAGTCAGTTATTATCTATTGATCTTAAAATTTCAGATGAAGATAAGTGCATCAGTTTTTTGTGTTCTCTACCAGATTCGTGGGATAGTCTGGTTATTGCAATAGGTAGCAATGAAACTACCTTACAGTTTGATGAATAGTCTCATCCTTGCTGACGGAGGAGATGACACGGAAAAATATGGAGAGCCAGAATGGTGATGCCTTGTCTGTACGAGGACGGTCCCAGAATAGAAACAAAAATAAGTCATTGAGTGGGAGATCTAAATCTCCAAGAAAAGTTGTAAGGAAGGTTTGCTGGAAATGCGGAAAGGAAGGGCACTACAAAAGGGATTGTAAATCTAAAGCTCCTAACAAAGGAAAGGGATCTGATGATGCTCCTTCTGCAGAGGTGAAAACCATCTCAGATGAAGGTGGGGATGTGTACTTGGCTTCTTCAAGTACACATGTAGATCATGAGGCATGGTTGATTGACTCAGGTGCATCCTTTCAATTCACTCCCCATAGAGAGTGGTTCTGTGAGTATGAGAAATATGATGGTGGTGGTGTCTTCTTGGGGGATGACAGGAAGGCTAGAATCGTTGGTCATGGAAAAGTAAAGTTGAAGTTGCAAGGTGGAAGGGTTAGAACACTTTCGGGTGTTTTGCATATTCCTGCATTGGCCAAAAATCTGATTTCTGTAAGCAAGGGATGATGCAGGTGTAAAAATAGTTTTTGAGAAGGATACCTGCAAGATGGTTCGGGAAGCGCTGGTATTGATGTGGGGAGTTTGAATTGGAACTGTGTACAAGCTGCAAGGTAGCATTGTTGTTGACAAGTGCAACAGTTCGGTGGTTCCTGAAAGTGGAGCAGAAAATCTCCTGGTCTCTGGAGAGAAGACCATGTTGTGGCATCAAAGGCTTGGACATATTGGAGATAAGGGCCTTCGAATACTTCAATGTAAAGGTATGGTACAAGGTATGAGTAATAGCTCTCTGGATTTTGATTTCTATGAAAATTGTGTATATGGGAAGCAAAATCAGGTGAGTTTCCCCTCTGGTGGTAAGAGGGCGAAACAAATATTAGAGCTTGTGCACAGTGATGTGTTTGGACCTGTGAAGGTTCCATCACTGGGTAAGTCTATGTACTATGTAACATTTATAGATGACTTCTCAAGAATACATGGATATATTTCCTTAAGAATAAATCTGAAGTCTTTGACAGGTTTAAAGAATTTAAGGCTCTAGTGGAAAACCAGACAGAGAAGAAGATAAAGGTGTTGAGGACAGATAACAGTGGAGATTTTTGCAATAAGGAATTTGAAGAATTCTGTAAGAAGTGTGGTATAGCACAGCAAAAGACTACTCCATATACACCTCAGAAAAATGGAGTTGCAAAAAGAATGAACAAGACATTGATGGAAAGGGAAAGAAGCATGCTCAGTGGTGTCGGGTTAGGATAGGAATTTTGGGTAGAGGTGGTGGAGACAACATGTTACCTGGTCAATAGATCACCTTCATCAGCGTTGGAGGTGTTGAAAAATGTGCAACAAGAAAAATTAAATTTAGAATGTGCTAAAAATAGACCTGCTAAAAATAGCAGTTTGGCCAATGAGATCATCGGCCACATTAGGTGAGAGGTGAAACTGCTAAAAATAGAAAGTTCTAAAAATAGCATTTATGGGTCCCTTCCTATTTATAGCAATCCCTTGTCTATCTATAGAAAGTAAAATTAATTTTGGTCTTAATACCAGTTGGAAACATTAATTAATTAATTCAGTTGAGTTAATTAGTTAAGGAAATTCGAATTTGAAGTCTTTGTGAGCATGCACATGAGTTGTCCCATTGATTGAGGAATTTATCCTTAATTTCCTCCACAGATTAAGGGAATAATTATGAGTTATATAATGAGAGAATCAGTCGACTTAGTTCTAACTAGTCAAGTCCAATTAGATTATTTTAACAAGTTGTTAAACTAATAAAATATAGTTTGTTGATGCTTGCATGCTTGTGACAACTATTATTTTAGATAGCTAAGGATTCACTCATGGATATCTGTTGCATGTCAGTTCTGTCAGAGACCCAGTTGAGATCAAATGTGGGACAATGTACTATCAGATGTTTGAATATTTCTAGTAAGTAGTTTTTGCATGATTGAGGAACTAGTGTCCTCAAAGATTGCGTAGTTGGACCATAGGTTGACTTGGTATGTTTGGAATTAATTGCATATGCTTTTGCTATTATTTCCTAAGCAAAATGCGCAAGGAAATAGGGATTGGACCATAGGTAAAGCCTTTATATACAGGGCTTGGTTGGTTCATGAGACATATCTTCATATCTTCATAGTTCATTGAGAACTAGATAGCTTGAGAGCTTATTCTTTTTGTATTATGAAGAGGATTTCCACTTGATTGATAATACAGTGTTGGGGGTTTTATGTTGGTGCTATCCCCAATTATATATCTGTGTTATGTGTGATTATTTCTCTTGATCATTTATATGTGTTTATGGTTGATGTTGCTCATGAAATCGATTTTGCTTCCGTTTAATGTTTTGTAGAAGTAGATCATGTGTTTTGCTTTAGTGCATTGCATTACCAGTTTGATCTACAGGTGAAATTTATACATGGTATCGGAGCACAGGTGATCAAGCAAGAACAGTATACTAGCAGGAGAAATTCGAAGTTTATTATTCAGGATATATATCTCAAGTTCTTATCACATCTATTTCATCGATGGCGTTCTATGGTTTGAGGCTTGAGTATGCCCTTGATGGCAGGTCAAACTATATAGCTTGGAAGGATCACATGGAGGCAATTTTGGAAGATGATGGCCTTAAGGATTTCATTCATCAAGAAATTCCTAAGCCTACTGACAGGATTGAGTAGGTGGAATGGAGGAAGTGAGTGGCTAGAGATGGGAGACTTCTCTTGGAGGGAGTGCGAGATCACATTGTCTCGAGCCTCCATGGAAAGGAAACTCTGCATGCAATGTGGAAAACATTGAAAGATTTATATCAGAATAGCAGTGATCAAAGGAAGCTGGCACTAAAGGACAAACTTCGAAAGATCAAATGTGAAATGGATGAGACGATCTCTATGTATCTGACCAAGCTCATCACATGCAGGGATGAGCTTGCAAGTGTGGGGGTCGTGACATCGAATGAGGATATGGTGAGTCTAGCACTCCTTGGCCTTCCTAAAAGCTGGCATAGCTACCAGGACTTGGTGATGGAAGGGAGAAACTGCCAGATTAGGAACGACTATGGTCGGATTTGATGCAGGAGGAGATCAGACGGAGCACCAGAGATAGTTCTTCATCCATGAATGATGAGGAGAACTATGCCTTAGCGAGTAAGGCGAAGAAGGGGAAGGAGAAGGTTTCTCTTTCTAAATCCAGTTCTTCCAATGATGGGAAGAAGGTTGACAAATCGAAAGTGCGATGCTTTCGTTGTCATGAGGTGGGCCATTATGCTACAAATTGTCCATGGAGGAAATCCAAGAAGGGATCCCTGGAAGGATCTGAAGGTGAGGCACTTGCTTCACAATTTGAGTTGGATTTCACACTCTTCGCATGCATGGTTTCATCCATGGTGGGAAGTGATTAGTTTCTTGACAGCGGAGCTTCTTTCCACATGACCGGCGATAAGAGTTTGTTCAGTACCTTGGAGGAGAAAGATATCCAAATACTCATAGCGATGGGTAATGATGAGAAGTACAGTGTCTCATGTGTAGGCACGATTATTTTTCAAAGGGATCATGGAGCTCGCCTTACCTTGACCGATGTCAAGTATGTACCAAGATTGAAGAAAAACTTGGTGTCGATCACGATGCTGGAAGACAGAGGCTATGATGTAGTCTTCAGTAAGGGAAAGGTTTTCCTTAGACACATCATCACTAGACAAGTGAAGTAGATTGATTCATGGGTCAAGAACCTGTATGCTCTTGAGGTTCAAATGCATGCAAATCCTTGAGCAGCAAGGCAACTAATGGAGACTTGGTGGTTGAGAGGGAGGATATATTACCTCTCAACATGCAGAGCTAGAAGAAGTCTTAGACGATTATGGAGGAGCCTTGATTGGTGCAGCAGCTTCAGGAGGTTGTGGAGCGGCCACAACAGGGGAAGCTGAGTGGAGATCGAGTAGAGACATATACTCATGCAGAGGCCTCCAGTAGAGGGAAACTTTGAGCCAGGTGGGCTGAGGGATCACATGCAGCCATACCTCCAGGTAGGATGTGGGGAAATATAGAGTGATTGTCCCAAGGAGGAGGGGTAGGATCCTTGAGGTACCCAACCTCTTAGATGAGACCTTGCTACAAGAGCCCCGATGTGGAGTAGCAGGAACTGACTGATTAGGTAGAGATGAATGCGAATGGAGCAGCAGAGAGAGTGATAGTGCAGGGAATCCCAGGACAGCGCATAGCTAGCAGGCTGCAACATTACAAGAGGCATAAGTGTTTTGCACAGTGCTAGGTGGCACAGAGAGGTGTACAATGGTGCAAGATGCATGGAGATGTTGCAGTAGTGCAGATGTCAGAGAGGGAGCACTTTTCAGTAGCAGGTAGAGCTTCAGCATCAGAGTATGTTCCTAGCCCAACAGAGTGGTCAGTTGGGAGTGTTTTTGTTCCAAGTGTTGTTGGAGCAAGTGGACCGGGTAGATGTGTTGCATGCAGAACATTCCAGAGTTACAGGACCAGGTTTGAGAGAAAGCCTTTCTTATTGAGAGGGAGTGTTGAAAAATGTGCAACAAGAAATGTTAAATTTAGAATGTACTAAAAATAGACCTGCTAAAAATAGCATGTCTAAAAATAGCAATTTGTCCAGTGAGGTCATTGGCCACATTGGGTGAGAGGTGAAACTGCTAAAAATAGAAATTTCTAAAAATACCATTTTTGGGTCCCTTCCTATTTATAGCAGTCCCTAATCTATCTATAGGAAGTAAAATTAATTTTGGTATTAACAGCAGTTGGAAACATTAATTAATTAATTCAGTTGAGTTAAATAGTTAAGGAAATTTGAATTTGAAGTCTTTGTGAGCATGCACATGAGTTGTCCCACTGATTGAGGAATTTATCCTTAATTTCATCCACTGATTGAGGGAATAAGTATGAGTTATATAATGAGAGAATCAGTCAACTTAGTTCTAACTAGTCAAGTCCAGTTAGATTATTTTAACAAGTTGTTAAAATAATAAAATATAGTTTGTTAATGCTTGCATGCATGTGACAACTATTATTTTAGATACTAAGGATACACCCATGGACAACTGTTGCATGTCAGTTTTGTCAAACACCCAGTTGAGATCAGATGTGGGACAGTGTACTATCATATGCTTGACTAGTTCTAGTAAGTAGTTTTTGCATGATTGAGGAACTAGTGTCCTCAAAGATTGCGTAGTTGTACCATAGGTTGACTTGGTATGTTTGGAATTAATTGCATATGATTTTGCGATTATTTCCTAGGCAAACTGCGCAAGGAAATGGGGGTTGGACCATAGGTAAAGCCTTTATATACAGGGCTTGGTTGGTTCATGAGACATATCTTCATATCTTCATAGCTCATTAAGAACTAGATAGCTTGAGAGCTGATTCTTTTTGTATTATGAAGAAGATTTCTACTTGATTGATAATACAATATTGGGGGTTTTATGCTGGTGCTTTCCCCAGTGATATATCTGTGTTATGTGTGATTATTTCTCTTGATCAATTATATGTGTTTATGGTTGATGTTGCTCATGAAATCAATTTTGCTTCTGCTTAATGTTTTGTAGAAGTAGATCATGTGTTTTGTTTTAGTACATTACATTACCAGTTTGATCTACAGGTGAAATTTCTACAGGAGGATAAGACTCCACAAGGGGTATGGACTGGTAAGAAACCCTCTCTTTCACATCTGAGGGTATTTGGATGTGATGCATATTTACATGTTCCAAAGGACAAATGTACCAAGTTGGATAGTAAATCTGAAAAGTGCATCTTTATTGGGTATAAGGATGGTTTAAAGGGTTATAAGCTCTGGAACCCAGTAACAAGGAAGGTTGTGTATAGTCGAGATGTGGTGTTCAGAGAGGTGAAATATGTTATTAAATATGAATTCCAACCAAAGGAACCTGAGAAGATAGAGTTTGAGCTAAAGGAGGAAGAATCAAACTCTATAGCAGAGGAGGAATCAGAAGATGAAGAGCCACAAACACCGGGTGTGAGAAGATCAGTTCGAGAAAGAAGGCAACTAGAAAGGATAGTCCATCTGCTTTCTGTTCAAATTTTGCTTTATCTATTACCGAGGATGATCCCAGAACTGTGAAGGAAGCAATAGATTCAGAGGATGGAAACTATGGAAAGAGGCCATGGTTGATGAAATGGAATATTTGCACAAAAATGAGGCTTGGGATCTGCTGGAGTTGCTGGCTGGAAGGAAACCCATTGGCAACAAATGGGTGTTCAAGAAGAAGACAAATGCAGAAGGAAAGGTGGAGAAATACAAAGCTCGGTTGGTTGCAAAAGGTTATTCCCAAGTGTCGGGAATTGATTTTGGTGATATTTTTTCTCCTGTTGCCAAGGTAACTTCTATTAGATTACTTTTATCTGTTGTTGCTGCTTTTGATTTTGAGGTTGAACAAATGGATGTGAAGACAACATTTCTTCACGGGGATCTGGAAGAGGAGATCTACATGAAGCAACCTGAATGCATTGCGGTGAAGGGTAAGAAAGAACTGGTATGCAAGTTAAATAAGTCTCTGTATGGGTTAAAACAATCACCAACGATGTGGTATCAGAAAATTGATACATTTATACGGGGACTTGTCTTCACCAGAAGAAAAGCAAATCACTATGTGTATTTTAAATTAATTGGTGACCATGTTATTTATTTGGTCTTGTATGTGGATATATGTTGCTGGTTGGAAATGACAAAGAAATTATCTAGGATTTGAAGACCCAAATGTCCTCCAAATCCGACATGAAAGATCTTGGTGCTGCAAACTATATTTTGGGCATGGAAATTAAAAGAGGAAGCTTTGGTTAAACCAGAGGAAGTATGTTGAGACAATACTGCAGAGGTTTAATATGTAGGATAGTAAACTGGTGAAGGCTCCTATTCTTGTAGGTGTGAGGTTATCTGCTAAACAGTGTCCCAAGACACAAGAAGAGGAAGAGGACATGTCCTGTGTTCCATATGCAAGTGCAGTCAGTAGCCTGATGTATGCAATGGTCTGTACTAGACTATACATTACACATGCAGTGGAAGTATTGAGCAAGTTTATGTAAAAACCAGGGAAGGAGCACTAGATAGCAGTGAAGTGAGTTTTCAGGTATTTGTGTGGCACTAGTGATTATGGTTTGTGTTACCAAGGAAGACCATGATTGGACATAGTGTTGGATTTTTGTGGCTTTGTTGATGGAGACTGGGCTGGAGATCTGGATCAGAGAAGATTTACAAGTGGGTATGTGTTTAACCTATTTGGAGGCACAGTCAGTTGGATGAGTAAGAAACAATATGTAGTGGCACTATCAACTACAAAGGCAGAATACATGGCAACCACTCATGCAAGCAAGGAAGAAGTTTGGTTGCAGAGATTGTGTTCAAGTATGGGGTTAGCATAGGGAGCTATAAGGATAGTCTGTGGCAGCGAAAGTGCAATCTTCTTGGCAAAGAACCCTTCATATCATTCAAAGACAAAGCACATTGATGTTCAGTATCACTTTGTGAGGGATATGATAGAAGACAAAAAGGTGTTGTTGGTAAAGGTGGACACTTTGAAGAATACTACATATGCATTGAAAAAATCTGTAAGCTCTGAGAAGTTCTCTTGGTGTAGAGAAACAATGGGCGTTGAAGGGGTGGATAAATGACTAAGCTCTCTTGTGGCCCCCTTTGGAAAGAAAACAACAAGTGGAAGAATGTTGGGTTGTGTTATAATCTTTCCATGACTAGCCCATGTAGTTAATCGGGGGATTAGAAGGCGGACGGAGCCTCCCCATCATTGTGCCGATTGCGTAGTGGGAGGAGTCACAGGGGGTTTGATGGGTGCAGGTAACCCCACTCTATGGGGTCCGAGGCAGTGCCCTGGAAAAAAAAGGGACTATATATTAGGTTGTGCGGACCTACCTATGGTTTTGTGCATGATTTTTCGAACATGGTTTTGGATGCGATGATTTTCGATCCATGGTTTTAGACACGATGGTTTTCGTTCCATGGTATTGGATGCTTCGGCATGTATAAATATGTATTGTAACATTGAAAGGAACATAATGAAAAATCAAGCTGGTAGTCCCGGTTTTGGAATCTAGGGAAAAATCTCTATGTATATGTGTTTTATATGTTATGCTCTCGCATTGTTTATTTTTTGTGTTTTAGAATTCGTATGCAATTAATTTCTGTACAGGTTTAAAACCTACAGAAGTTGTAGGTTTTAACCTCGTACAGAAATTACCTGCATATGAATTCTAAATCACAGGAAAAATAAAAATGCGAGAGCATAACACATAAAACACATATACACAGAGATTTCCCACTGGATCTCAAAACCGAGACTACCAGCTTGATTTTTCATTATTTTCCTTTCAATGTTACAATACATATTTATACATGCCGAAGCATCCAATACCATGGACCGAAAAACCATCACGTCCAATACCATGGACCAAAAACCATCGATCCAATACCATGGACCGAAAACCATCGCGTCCAAAAAACATGTGCAAAAATCATGCACAAAACCATAAGTGGGTCCGCCCAACCTAACATAGGGTTGAAAACCAAAATTTTCTGGGGCGTTGCCCCGGACCCCATAAAGTGGGGCTACGGATACCCCTCAAACCCCCTGTTAACTATGTGGAAAGAATATAACACAACCCAACACTCTACTCACTTCCTCCAAGGTGAGTGAACGCACCTTGTTTGGCTTCTCTTGACGTCTCTGGAAGGACCTGGTATTCCTTTCAAAAGAAGCACCAACAAATAATGGATTTTTACTTGAATTTCTGGAAGAACTAGATTTGAGCTAGTCCATGAATGCCTCTTTTAGACGACTCTTCATTTTTCCATCTTCCATTGCTCGAATCTGAGAAAGAATTTTTATCTCATCTTCTTCTGTGGCAGCCATTAAGATTTTCTCCTTCTGTGGTCTGAAGGACATTTCTTCAGAACTCAAATCACTGTATGATTCTCAATCAGAATCATAATGCATCTGACAAGCACATTCTTCTGGTTCAGGACAAGAACAGGATGTTGTTTCAGAATCTGAACAATCTTGCATATGTGCTTGTAATTCTTCTTGAGACGAAGAAATAAAGGAATCAAAAGATGATTCGTCCAACTATTGCTACTAGATTTGGTCTTTAATTACCACATTTGGGCAACATTTTGTCCTGTGAGTGTGGGCACCACACTTCATGCATTGTATCTGTCCCTCTTGCTTGACATTTTTACCTCTCTGAAAAGAGGCTTGGGACTTCTTCCCTCTGTTTTTCATAGATTCTTATCCTTCTGGACATCTTGAGGATGTATGTCCAGTCTTGCCACACAACCAACAAGTGAGATTGTTCCATTTCTCTTGTTTGGATGTATGTAAATGAATGTCAGAGGGTCTATAATAATGTGTCCTAGGGTCATACCTGTAGTAGCCCTTTCTGGATTTATAGGAGTGACTTTTAGGCCGCTAAGAATACTTTCTTCGATCTTTGTAGCCTTTTAAATTCTGTTTATACTCCTTTTTAGCCTGTTTCTTTGCTTTCCTTCTTTTGACCAAAGGGTCATCAACTGTAAGTCCATATTTATTGCAAATGGACTTCTTGTCTGGGAGCTTTAAAGTTCTTCCAAAGATCTATTTACTTTGGAACTTGTGCATAAGCTCACTAATGTTTTTGCAATGTGAGAATAAATCTCACCCCATGTATATGATGGCAACTGTAAAACTTCTTGCAACCTGATATAATCAACAAATCTGGATGGAAGAGCAGCAAGATATACCTGTTTCCATAATAGATTCATTGAATCTTTCACTCCATAGATACTTTGCATCCAATCCCTATGAAATTCTTCATATTGTGACATCTTGTGACATTTGATATTCACGAGGATGACTTCATGCTTAATACAATCTTTGTTTCATTGCCACACCAGTGTTCTAAAATCATGGAGGTTAAAGCTCCAATCATGTTGCTTATAGTTGAGCCATCTGAATTATGAATTGCATCTCCTACTTCATCTTTAAGCACTTCCGCTTCCATTTTTATCAGTAGTGCTGGAGATGATTCAGTCTCCCACCACCTGAGAAGTGTTCCTTAAAACACTAAATAATAGTCTTGCATGCTTCTATTTCATTTTTTCCTCTAAGACACATGAGCTTATATTTTGTGAACATCATATCAATTAATTGTCTAATCTGACCAACACTCAGATTATCAATATTCCATTCTCTATGTGATTCAGGGAAAAATGTATGAGCTTCAGGAAGCTTGCCTTTGCCTTCAAGATCAGGTGTAGGATATTTATTGAACCTACTTTCAAGAGGTTCATATATGGGAAAGATCTGAGACTCAAATTCTTTCTTTTCATCTTCTTCTTCCTTGAATAAGGAAGCAATGGTGACTTTTTCTGTATCTTCTGGTTTTTTTGTTGAAGATGTGGCTACTTCTTTAGGAAATAATGCCAGGAACCTATTGATTGGTTTAACAGGATCTTGAATCTTTATATTTCTTTTGTAGAGAAAAGAGGTGGGAATTGGTTTATTTGTTTTTGACAGACTTATCTTTTCAACCTTTTCAGTTAAACCAGATATCAGATTTTTAGTAGTATCTATATGATCTACTATTTTTTCTTCCACTTCCTCTATTTTGTTTAAAGATTCTTTGGCATAAGATCTAACAACAGATGAAGTATAAGGTACATCATTGAGGTTTCTGTTAACCTCATTTAGTGAGACTTGAACAATATCAAATTGTTCCTTTGTCTAGTCACTAAACCTATTGGGTACTAGTTTATAATAGCATATTATTATGGAGATCTTTCAATTGGATGAGGTTCTGGTTTTCAACTTACTCTTTTCGTTGGGTTTTCCAATTCTTGGTCTCTTTTCCTGTTTGGACAATATTCTTCTCTGCTTGAAGAACACAATTCTGAATTGCTTATTACCTTATATGTCATACAATGTTTTTGGTGGTTTCATACTTTAGTTTTATTAACAGACAATGAGCCTCCTCTATGTTGAACTATTGTATTATGGTGAACATAAATTCTTTGTTCATACCATATATATATATATATATTACATGAGGTCATAACCACCTCATTTACAATTTATTTTTCTTATAATTCTATTACATTATTTTTCAAAAAAACTGATCTATTTATTTTAAATAATTAATGCCATAACATTTTTTTATGTAAATTCTTTTATAATTCTCTTTTACTTTTTTAAACTTATATGGTTAAAATCAACAATCCAAAAACCATAGTTCTAAGGAATTTCACATGGGAGTTAGATTTATTTTTTGCTTCTCTAGGAAATAAAAATAATGAAGTTTTTATGGTTTTTGTTTTTTCTATTTAGAATAGAGAATTATAATTACTCCTAAAATAATTATCTAGTTTCTCCTTATATTGTTTTATAGAAAATGACTCTGTAAAATGAACATAGTAACATTGTATACATTTATAAATTATACATATCTGATCTCCATCTAACACATATAGGGTAGGGGTTTTGAAGCAAAAAATTGGTAAAGAAGAGTAGGTAGTTCAGTTTGCCTCTGGAGTCTGGAACTCTGCAGAACAAAATTACTCTGTTATTGAAAGAGAAGTCAAGGCTGCATGGAATTGTATAAGCAAGTTTGAGGTTTATCTGATAAATAAACCTTTTCTCCTCAGAATTGATGCATCAGCCATGCAAAAAGTATTGACAAAGAATATTAAGAAGGCTGGAGAAGCAAAATTTGCAAGGTGGCAGGCCCTGTTTGCCAATTTTGATTTCTCTATTGAACATATTAAAGGAAGAGATAATAGCCTTCCTGATTTGTTAAGCAGAGAATACATTGAGCAGAAAGAGGCACAAGTTTTGGTTATTGTTACTGAATGGGAACAAGAACACAAGAGGGAAACAATGAGGATCATACCAAACGAATTAGAATTCAGAAACATATAAAAAGGACTGGAAACCCACATGGAAACTCAAAAATACAAAGGTTTTAGATGCTAATCTACAGCCCCATACGGATTTTCAATTGTATGTGCCAGAAAGGAAAGTTTACCCCAAAGGGAGGACGTGGATACAAGAAATGATTTATGACAAAGCCAGAAGGAATGCTGAATTAGCAAGGAAAGCATTGGAGCAGAACTTTCATGACATTAATACTATTTGGCAATATGGTCGAAAAGATACAGGAATCTATGAAAAACATGTCTGCATATATCGTACCCGTGACCTGCATATGCGTTTGGTCATTTTCATATGTTTTCAAATCCTATTAGATTGGTTTTATGAATGTTAAATTTGAGCTAGCATGAAAAATCAGGTGAAGAGAAGCAAGAAAATTGTATATTTTGTGGAGGAGCAAGCCAGGGGCCGTGGAGAGTCACTTTGGAAAAGAGTCGAATCATTTCATCTCCCCCAAAACAACAAGACATAATTTTAATGGAATCTACAAAATCATTTAGTAGCGACTGAATAGTAAATTGGAAAACATGCGCTACCAAATCATTTCATAGAAAATGAACAAAAAAAATTCCAGGACTTCGTTTTAGTTTTTAAATCTTCGTTTTGTATGCCTTCATATTTATTAGTTTAGAGGATAAAATTGTTGTTAAGATTGTTAAGTTTGAAAGAGAATACCCCTTTTAGTAGTCAAAGAAAGGTATGTGTACTTTATATTGTTTGGCATTGAATATGTTAAAGGTTTGAATCCATTGTTATATGGATTGAGTAAATTGACAATATTGGCATTAATGTGAGGTGGGTGCCGTCAGTGCATGTGAGGCTTTTCAAGTTGGTGCTTGAACAAGGAGCTCTAATACCACTTTGTGACACACCCTTCCAATCCCTTAGACTAATCATGGACAATGGAAGGTGCCACATCATGCTAACCCAATTTCCAAGGTCTGGTTAGGGAAATGGGGTCACAAAAATCAATTAAATTTCAATATTCTTGATTTTCAAAACAACACCACCATCGCAACTAGCTCATCGAGAGCTTTCCAATAATATAATTTGTTTTGAAATATGACTCCCATATCAAAAGTTATGGCTATTTAAGGCTTGGACCAAGAAAAACCTTAGAGACTTCAGCAAGGGTACTACCACATGGTGCCTGTGTGGCATTCCACCTCATCTGGTGGCCCACATCACCCACTAGGTGGATTTACCATGTAGACACACTAATGATTTCAACCTAGCCTACTAGTCAACCCTTCGTCAAGGTTTACAACCAAAGGCACAACCAACCTCCTGACCCCCAACCTTCCTAACCCCTAAGTAACACTGGACTTGGCTCACCAGTCCAGACTTCCAGAAAAGCAATTTTTACGAGTTTTACCTAACCTTAAAAGCTATTGATGTAAAAAGGTCCTGACCATCCTCATTTCATGTAAACTTATCCATTTTATTCTTATTTTTTATCCATTCTTCTACTTTGTCGAGGCGTTCTCCATCTTTAACCTTCATTACTCAGATATAATAACTTTAACTAAAATGGTTTGTCTTCAATCCAACCAATTATATAGATAAAATAGGAGAAATATAACTTAAAAAGAACATTTACACAAAGGTAAATGATCTTCTTAAACAATAAACATTTAACAAACACAATAGGAATAAATACCAAGGCTACGGCTTCACTAATACTCGAACCATATTGATGCCCTACACAATCAGCAGTCAACAAGTCTGACTACCTTAAAATTAACATACAAAGTATGTATGAAAGAAATACAAATTCACAAAGCCCTTCGTGACCAAATGCAACATAATAATTTTCATAGGTATTCAAATCATTTTAGGAGATAAATCAACCTTTTGGATAATTCTAATTATGACTTCGCCCAACCCACCTGAGAAGCTTAGGAAAGCAAATTGATTTAATGTTTTTCAAATAAAGAGGTACACACATAATAACATTAGAGTTAGGGTTAAAAAAAAGCACTACCAGCTTCACCAGCCATAAACAAAAACAAAACACAAGAAATAAATTACTAGACAAGCCTCATAGTCACATTCCCACAGAAACACATAAAACCTGGGAAAGTGACCGAATTTTTCCACTTCCCATCCTCCACAATGACCTACAATAGATAGGATTCCATAATTTTCTCTGGTTTAGTAGGTGACACTGAGGGAAATGACCTAGATAGGATGAGAAAAAAGCCTCGAACTTGACCCACAAGTTCCCCCCTGCCATAGAAGACAAACAATCCCCTAGGCTAAAGACATCAGATCATAAAGGTAGCCACCACATAGACTCCAACTAAAGACAAAAGTTGTAGAACACCCAAATAAGACAAGTGATCCCAGTAAATCATGTAACCCAACTTACCTCCAAGGCCTCATGACCATGAAATGAGGAGTACAAATGAAATCCCATCACTAATGGAGGATGTGTGTCTTCCTCACTCTTCAACTCTATAAAATGTAGAAATTTTCTAGGTCCCAGATTCCAAATTGAGCTCACATGCCCCTGTATCCCTTGAGAGTGCATGCAACATGACCTATAGAATAGGCATGTACCTTGTCCATTGAACCTTAACAGTTTTGCAAGGCCTTCATAAGACTTATCCCCTAACTTCTTTAAACACTAGACCACCATTGACAACTAGCACCCATAATGGCGAACCTTCACCCAACATCTTGGCCTCAAGATGCTTGTTATAACTTGGTCACACATGTTCTGCATAGAGGGAGCATGCCACGTTGCCTCTCCCATTAATGGCATTGGGCTCGGGTTGGGTAGTAGGTTCTCCCTCAATTCCCATTAATTTTCATTATCCACCCATCAAGGTACATATGGACCATTTTTAATTTTATTGTTAATATTTATTTTAATTTATAATTATTAAATTTCAATACTTTCACATTTCTCCAACATCTACTCAATAAAAAGTAGTAGAAGTTTAAAAATTCTTCATGCAAGTTTTAAAACTTAACATATTGTAGAGATTTTACAGGGCAACATTAACATTTGAAGAGAGAAAATTAGTCCATTCAATTTCTTCACAATTAATCAATAAAAAAGACACAAGATTTTTGAATATATTTCATTTCAAATTCTTTTCTAATCAATAAACTACATCTACGATTGTTTATTAATTAATAATAAAATACTCATTAATTAATTTGTTATAAAATATTAAAAAGACATAGGATTTTAAATATATTTATTCTCTATTTTTTAAATTAATTTTTATTAACTAATTATAAAACACTTATCAATTAAGTGGTTGTAATGTATTAAAATAAAGTTAAAGAATTATATATTGAGTTATTTGGTGAATAGTTTGTGTTCCTAGCTATGTGGGTGAAGTATTTAGAAACATTTTTTAAGATATATTTTTTGATAGTTTATATACACTATATTTTATTTGTGGTTGTGTTTCTACAGGTGTAAGAATGAGAAAGATGTTAATTTACAAAGAAGATAATGGAGAAGTTGGTAGTGAAACTAGTGATATGGATACACAATTCACCTCTTTGCTTCCACAATAAAGAAAAAAGCACAATATTTGGATTTGCAAATTAATTAATTTTTCTCATTTCTTTTTGCAATTTCATTGTTATTAAAATAGAAAAAAGTGCAATTTCATTGTTATTAAAATAGAAAAAAGATACAAATTACTAGCATAAGTGTTTTCTCTTTTCACAATCAAGTAAAATAAAATACAATTCCATCGCTCATAATTAACATTTGCATGGGAAACTCAACATATATTTTTGAAGGGGATGTCTTAGTGTTGTATCAACATGCTTCTATTACAACATCTTTCTCATCTTTCTCACCGTCAAAGGCTCAAGTTGTACATGCTAATCTTTTGGCATACATAGACAACTTATAATGACCATGAATAAAACTGATAAACTAATTTTGCTAATTCTTGTTCTATTTCTTTTTTTGGAGAAATTTTCCTATAACATGATACTTAATAAATTAATATATATATATATATATATATATTAAATATATGAAACAAGTGAAGCCAATCATTGTAGCTCATTAACTCCAAGTCGTGTTGTTGATACAATACCAATGCTATGTTGTAAACATCATCTTACTCCAAATACTACAATTATTGCATTTTTAGAAGCGAAAACAGATTATATAGTTGGAAGATTTGCAACACTTGTCATAGCATGTCAACAAAACAATTGTCAATTTGAAATATATGTCAAAGATGGTGAAACGAGCAATGACAGTCCATGATTCTTTAGATTCTTTGCATTTTTTTTCCTTTCCTTTTTCATTATTTGGTCTTTCCCCTTTTTAACATTTCTTCTTAATTGCATTTTTCACTTCAATTTTTACCAACTTCTTTTGGGTCGACAATATAGACATAAGTACACTGAACTACAAATTAATGATATAGAAAATGGAAAAATAATAATGCTTTTATTCAAAAAAATGGTTCGAAGTGACCCAAAAGTTTCGCATAACATACAAAAATGTATATCAAGTTTCTTTGAACTACTTGACAATGAATCAACAAAATCTTTCTGGCAAGAACAAATTTCCAGACAAGTTTTCAATTACATCTTATTTCTTTTAAGCTTTTTTTTATTCTTTTTTTTGCAATTGTTTGATCCTCCCCCCCCCTCTTTTTTTTTTTTACATTCTTTATCTACCATAAATTTAACAAAATTTTATGTCTATAAACAAATAAATTATTTGAGATTACTGCAATATTTTGCAATGAGTGTAAACAACTTATTAGAACAATGAAATGTCCAATAGATAATATGCCTTATTACACAAGATGCGGTTGTGAAGTTTTATTTTCTTATGAACACAATTTGCAGTGTAGAATCAAGGAATCAAGGATGCATATAGGATGTTAAATTGCACCCTTCCAAGGGATCTTCTATAACAATTCCTCCCAAAACTTCTACAAATATCCTTTGCACAATACAAACAAAACATCTCAAAGACAGTTTTCTGTTACGTGGATTCTCAGTAACTAGAAGTTTTTCAATTTCAAAGGAACATATCATTATTAACATCATTCAATATCTAAATGTAATTTCACTTACATTCTAAACATATTAATATAAGAAAAAACAATAAACATCATTTTTTTTCCATTTTTTCTCTTTGCATAGTTTGCTGCTAATTAGTAATCTTTTTTCGTTCTCTTTATGCAAATTTTGTGTTTCGTTCATCAGAAGTTGTCATTATGAACTAATTTTTGTTATAATTATATTATTTACATCACTGTTCATGGGACCCCAATTCTAGTCCCCCCTTGCAACCAATGCATTTCTTTTTTTGAATAAGTATCCACACATGCCTTCCTTCCATAGACAATCATTTATTATTCCTCTTAATTTATTAGCCACAACTTTATTATTTGTCATTTATAACCAAATTTATCATTTACTTTGATCTTGGGCACGATGGAATATTTGAAACTAGGTTTTATGACTTTTACTCTACAATTATTTACCGCAATGGAGTGGTAGACGATTGAGGAGGGAATGTGTGAGAATGACATAGTGGGTGAGCTAGTAGGTTGAATTAGCAAAAGATTCTCAATGTTGAATCTAAGCAACCTTCATAATAAAAAGGTTGATCATTGTAAATTAGGCATTCAGAAGCCCATCTTTAACTCTAATTTTAGAGTTTTGATGTGAATCCGGGTCTATTGTTTCGTTTTTGGACTATTATGTTCGAGTATAATATATTATATTTTGTATATTTTGAGTCTATTGACGAATGTTGTGAAGAATTTTGAGATAATATTTTGTATGAAATATTGTATGGGTCAAAATCTCATAACAATGGCCACAAATTGAGCATGAGTTTTCCATATAATCTAATATTATATTATTGATCAATATAAATCTAAAGATTCAATAGGAGTTTTGGATTTAAAATATGTGTTTCATGTATATAATTGGTTTTAAATATGGTTTGAATTGTTGCTATTGTGGCTCTATTGATTCTAGTCTTTGGTCATATTAATGTAGAAATAATGGATACAAATTTGCATTAGAATAAACTTAGGCCTAAAAGTGGGCTCCTAAAGAAAAATAATAAAATAAGAGTGATAAATTTTGAAAGGAAAATAAAAAACATGTTTCTTTAATGTATTTTCAATATTTATCAATGTGGGTCTTCTTAGAAGTATACATAATGGGCATTCGTTAGATGTGCAATTCAATTCTACATCCAACGAGTGTCTACACTTGAAATTTGAGTAGCCCTATAACGAGACAAGCCAAAAATACAATAAAAAGTAGTTATATTCTTTTCCCTCCAAAATATTTATATATCAATCTCTTTTTAAATTTAAATGAATCTAATTGTTTTACATATTATGACATAGAAATTACATGAAAATTTCATGAGCACTTTTAGGCTGAAATTTCCTCTAATGACTATTTCCTGTTAAAGTTATTTTATGCATAATCGTTGAACGACTGTGAAAAAATGGGTTCTTTGTATAAATTATAGCATGTGCATAGTCAGTGACATATACTTCTTTTAATTCTCTACTTTATTTGTGTAATTTCATTATTTTATTATTTCGTATGTGCTTTAAATAATCAAGTCAAGTTCCAAAGAAGATAAGATAAATTGTTTATTACCTCTACTTAATTATTCACCACGACATTATTTAACATTTACAACCAACACTAAATAGCTAGGTCTCTTTGCCAACACATTTATAAATTAAATACTTCGAATTTTCTCCCACATTGTGTAGAGTAGTGGAACTTAACCTTCTACCTCCACACATGCTTTACATCCACACAAGTTACTTATGCACGAAGTTTAGCTCTCCACATGTCACGCTTTTGTAGTATTTGCAGTATTTGCGACAAGTTCATGACCATATATGTCACAAAACATATTCAAAATTATCTTGTGTTTTGCAATACTTAAAAATAAAATAACAGGAAAATGACATTTATTTGGGATTATTTTGTTCTTAATAAAAAATAGGGTTATTAGTCACTAGACTTGTTTCAATTGAAATTTTAATAATAATAATAAAAACATCGATGAAAAAATGTGCTTTGTTTTTTTTGTTTGCAAAGCATTCATTTTCAATGTGTTTCAAGCTTAATCGTATTTTTTTAACTTTTTTGTGCTTTGTGTTTCCTTTGTTTACATGCATTTGCTAGTTTCTATGTTTCAAGTTACATGCATTTGATTAGCTTAAAAATATGAATTTGTTTTTTTATGTGTTACAAGTTATACATGCATTTGAATTCCTTGAAAATCTACTTCCGTGAAATATGAAACAACAATTTAGTTAACAATAATATAATAGCATAAACTATGAAACGATAACTCAATTAACATTAATATAATACAATCATGGTGCAATTGCATAGTTCATTAATAATCTTAGTACATTAGTAATCTAACATGCTACAAAGAGTTATAGACCCTCTTAGTTATTTAACATGATACTAAACGTTGGGAAACTTGTTAGGCACCAAAGTTGTAGAAAAGTGTGAAGAGAAAATACATAGAATAAAGTATATAAAGTCATCGAAGAAGAAAAATACAGAGTCAAATTGGTAACTATATTATTTTTATGCTTCTTGGTAAGTTCATTTGAAGCGAGAGACTTTTGCTGCAAACCCAAGCAACACAATTTATAAAACTCCCACAACATGAGAATTTCCCATCTCTTGCTTCCTGTTTACTGCAACCCACTATTTTATTGTTAAGTCATAAGTCTAGTTCCACAACGAGATGTGAAACCTTCTCTTAAATGATATAGAAATCCCCATCTCACAACGCTTATTAGTCCCTGCCTGGGACTAATAGTGATCGATAGATCGTTGACCAACTATTAATTTGCTTTGACTGAGTAAAATTTCCGGTACATGTCAGGTTTAAGCCAATGTTTGAAATAAAATTTCCTGCTCAATAGATTTTTATCCAAAGTTTATGTTTCGACCTCTTATTGCCGGGCTTTTCTGAAAACTTAGGGTAAAGAGTTTAGAGTCGCCTTATAAATGCTTGTATACTTCTTTGAAAACTTAGGGTAAAGGGTTTCCTCATTTTATCTTAAAGTTTTCCCAAACAAATGTCTGAGCAAGTTATCTTATGCAAATTTAAGAATGTTAAGACAAATAAATTATTTTTATGCAAAGTTTTTGTAGGCCACCTGTAGCTTTTTTCTCGCCACTTGTCACCGAGTCTATCTCATGTCCCCTTTTCATCCTACCTCCTCTTCATTCCTTCGCCTCTATTTTGTAGATTGAAAATACATTGTTCTTCAAATTGGTCATATGTTAGTGTTGGTTCTTCAACCAGATCCGGAATATGTTCGTGTTGGTTCTTCAACCAGATCTAGCATATGTTCCAGCTTGCTACGAGGCAAGCTTGAAGATAACCAGATCTTGCATATGTTCCAGCGTGCTACCAGGCGCTGAAGATACTTGATATCGAGTACATTGATCTTTATTATGTGCACTGTATTGACACTAGAGTCCCCATTGAAGCCACAGTTTGTATAGATATCGTCTTATTTTGTTTTAGTGTGTTTTCATTTTAGTGCATTTTCATGTGTTGTTTTATCAGTGTTTTGTATACAAGACATCATTGAAAACACACAACAGAATTAGAATGACTTAAATGATAATCCCATAATACTCAGTTTAACCCAAATATAAAAATAATTATTCGTAACCCCTTTTTCTCTTTTTCCTCCTTAAAAATAATCATTCCTAACCTGTTTTTCTTTTTTCCTTTTTTTTTTTTTGCCTGTTTTTTTTTTTTTCCTTGGGGGTTTTCTTCAATGACAATGTTTACACTATATCTGCAGTGGAATTCAAAGTCTTTTGGAGTACAAGACGTTTATTCTTGTTACCTTCAAACAAGTTCATCATTTTTATGCTCGCTCCTATGTGAGTACCTAATTAATGTATTCTTTTTCTTTGTTGTACTTTTTAAATTTCCAATTTATATGCTTAACAATTTATGTTGCCATGCTTTATTTGAGTATAACTCCAGTATTATTAGTAAAATTTCCGTGAGGAATCTACAAAGATTAACTAAAATTTGCGTGAGGAATCTACAAAGATTAATTATCCAGCGAAATAATTCAAAAACAATTAATAAAAAAAAGCTTGCAATATCAGAATTTTACTTGTAGAACAAATAACATTTTTTACATTGAAAAAAATAATTGGTGGGGAATTTAGACTTGTACAATTAAAGTTTTCTGTGGCGAGGATTTTAACGAACTGTAGCAAACAATCTAATGGTGGGAACTTTCAGAAAGTATTTGCTATTGAAGCATTCGTAATGCTCACCGCTCATAACATTTGATACAGAAACTCTTGTTGATCATCCTCGTTAGTAGCTGAGAGATATGCTAAAGACAAAATGGCATAAGACAAACTCTGGGTTATCATAATACCGATCCTCCAACTCCTAAATCAATAAATCAATCTCAAAATCAATTAGTTAAGGCTTTTGTCAAAAGGTTACAGGCTGATGGTTACCTCTGTTGTTCATGTTTAGGCTTCTGATGTCTTTGTTCTTATGGATCGATGGGGCCTTGTCCTCTTCTCACTCGTTGATTAATCCTGTCATGACCATACAAATCTTGTCATGACCATACAAATGCAACGTGGGTTGCATGCTATAGACTAGACGTAGAAGGAGCACGTGGTGCATGTATGCAGAGCTTAAGTAATTATACAAATGCAACGTGGGTTACATGCTATAGACTAGATGTAGAAGGGGCACGTGGTGCATGCATGCAGAGCTTCTTTAAAGTAATAATTTTCTGAAATTTATAATTTAAACCGTTAATTAACTCTATTTACACTTATTCCTTTGAAGTAATTTTCTGAAATTTATAATTTAAACCGTTAATTCACTTTATTTACACTTATTTATGGATGATAAAATGTTTTCTTCACACTTAGTGATTATAAATATTATAATCTCATTATTGACTCTACCATTAAAATAAACAAAACAAAACCAAATACACATTCTTATGAGTATTCTATATATGTTTTCTGCAGCGTCTTACAAATTTCAAGAAAATTCGTTTCAATCAAGCACATCCGTACCATCTTCTTATAGCAAGACATGTAATAAATCTGTATTATTAAATGTCAGTAATCGAACTTACAGAGTTGTGGTATCTCGAATTCTTTTATCCTGATCATGATCCATGCATAAATAATACATTGATACAAAATAAGCTCCAATTCTTTTAACCAGATGGGAATTCTTGTATCAATTAAAAAAAATTAAAAAAAATATGAGATCCCTGTATCAATAAAACATTGATACCAAAAAAAATAGAAGCACGCTTTGAAACTGTTGTAGAATGTAGCTTAAATGATTATGCGCAAAACATCATGGTTAGTGCTTTTTTACCCTGTTTCAAAATTGCATCAAATGTGTATAATTTATTTAATTACTGCTATTCACAGTGATATTCTATTTAATTTATTTCCTGTTATTCACAATATATTCCGTGCATTCAAAAATCATAGGATAATGGTACTGTGTCTTCAGATTTTTATGTACAAGTGCATCGAGTGTCAAAGATACAAAAATACTTTATACTTCAATTAATTCTAATGATTGTAATTTTATAAAAACTTAATTATTATGTCAATATTGTCCAAACAAAACAAAGAACTAGTCCAAACGTCCAAATACTCATTTTATAATTGTTATTACAATTATTTACTATTTACGGACAAAACTGGTCCAAACGTCCAAAAACTCGTTTTATAATTGTTACTATAATTATTTACTATTTACGGACAACAATATTTAAAGTCAATACGGGACTGTCATGGTAACCGAAGGTTTGCTGTTCGATTCTCAAGTCTGCGATTATGATTTTCCCTTGCATCTGGTTGTTGTTTCAGAGGTCTCCATTATCGAACCAGGTAAAGATTCCCTTTTGCTCTATCTTTCAATAATGATGGCCACTTTCTTATTCCAGTTTATTTGCTTTGCAACTTAAGTTTCTGTTGGTGCCTTGTAGACTTCTGAGGCTCGAAGACTGGAGGGTTACCTAGCTTAGTTCTTCCTATCAGTAGTACAATCCTTGATGCCTTTACCTTCCGGGTATGCACAGGAGGAACAAGTTTTATGGAAGTTGTGAAGTTCTCTATGAGATACATTTTGGACAATTCTGTGTTAATTTTCATTAAATTCGAATAAATATTCAAATGTATATTTTAATGCTAAGCACCGTTGATTTTTATCGTCTGAAAACTCTGGACCTATTTTTCCTTTTTGGTAAGGAGCTACGACATCTTGAGTTTACTCATCATTTTAAGGGGAACTTCAAAACCCTAACAAATTTTGTCGTTTTCATTAAATATAGAGATGTATTTTCCAGGTCAATCTATCTTTCTTTAAATCGTGCATTACTGGTATTGAATTCCTCTTTCGCATTGGTTGGTTAATGAATTATGAGACCTATATATGGAGTCACTGTATATTATTTATGCTAGTACCCTTGTTTGATTAGATTGCATTATAAACAATTTTTAACTGGTCATTGAATTCCATAACCCTCGTTCGTATGGACTCAACTAGATCATCTTCTTAGCTAGCTGTTTATTGTTTGTTTAAATTGGTGTTTTCGTTCTTGCTTATTTCAAGTTAAATTTACAGCTTCTAGGCTTGGATCTCTAGTGGGTTATGTCGAGAGGATTCCCACTCGTTCCCCTTTGCTAATTTAGGAAAATTTTCACTATTTTCTGGGAACTGTTATTCAAGTTTATGTTTTCTTTTATAATTATCATTTCAGAATCTAGGTGTATAGTTAATATAGCTACTTCTTGATCATGGAATACGTAACTTTTCCAACATGGATCTCTAGTGGGTTATGTCGAGAGGATTCCCACTCATTCCCCTTTGCTAATTTAGGAATTTTTTCACTATTTTCTGGGAACTGTTATTCAAGTTTATTTTTCTTTTATAATTATCATTTCAGAATCTAGGTGTATAGTTAATATAGCTACTTCTTGATCATGGAATACGTAACTTTTCCGACAGAATTTGTATCCTTTTTCTTTCACTTTCCTGAGGTTTTTAGGATTTAGCATTTGCAATTTTGTTTTTCTTCTTTTGTTTAGGAATTAACTCATTAATAGCTAAGGTTTTTAGCTAGCTTAACTAGTAGCATCATACACATATATACAAACTTGGTAACTATGGTTTTTACGTATTTAATGAGAATGCCGTCTTTTTAAACTAGATTTTGGTTTTGGTTTAAATAAGTAATGTAATGTAAATATTTTTGATTTGAATAAGTAATGTAATGTAAATAAGTGGGTCAACATTTGAGAAAACTATGTTTAAACCAACAGACAATATATCATCTGCTGGGTCTTACTGGTATGTAAATCACAACCATGACCTCGGCAGCGACTACCGCCACGGCAGTGGCTCCCTTGTTACAATGTGATCCTTAATAGTTTAAAATGATTCACTATCAGTTTCTCTCGGGGAATGAGTCCCACGGTATTGTGCTCTCATACTTGACATTTATTTTATTATAAGTTATAATATTGTTCAATAATTTTTATGTTAATTTTATTATATAGTAAAATGTCATTAGCCAAAAAGAAAATACAAAGCAGTCAAAGTGGTAACTACATCCCATTTTTATGCAACTTGATACTATTTCTCAAAGTGCGAGACTTTCGTTGGGAACCCCAGCAACACATTTTATAAAATTCCCATGGTGCAACATCAAAATTTCGGTAATCATAAGAATTTATGATATTTCTCTTCCTTTTATCCATGACTCCCTATCTTATTATTAAGGCATAATTCCTTAAGTGCAGTTCCACATTGGGATGTGAACATTTATATGTGACTCCCTATCTTATTATTAAGGCATAATTCCTTAAGTGCAGTTCCACATTGGGATGTGAACATTTATATTAAATGACATAGAAATACTTGTCTCATGGTTCTTGTTAGTCCGTGGCACTCAATAATTTTAAATGATGTACTATGAGTTCATCATGGGGATAATATTGTTTGATTAATTTTTATTTTTATTTTATAATATAGTGAAATGTCATTTTTTTAAGGTGAAGTTGCTTTTTTTCGCATAAACTTTAGCTATAAAGAATTTACATACATTGTAATAATACCTATCATACATAGTAAATAACCAAAATAGAAAATAACATGATACATTATTTTTTAAAATATTTATTAATGTCATAAATATATTTTCGGGATGACACTTTTAAAAGATAATAAAAACTATCTCTTTGCTACAAATTTATCAATGAAACAACCTGTATTTTAGAACCAAATTCCATGTGTGCAAAAGAAGATTTGTGTTATTTGTTCCACATATGCAATGTATCCACAAACCCATTTTCACACATGTACCCGCTCCTCTTCTCGACATCCTTTATTCCACACACATCCTTGACTCCGCAAACCTCCTATTCATCACCAATACTTTTTTTGTGATACAAAGGTATAGCTCATGCTTTACGCAAGAGATATAAGCATCACTGAACTTCAGACTTGAATATGATAAATGTGTATGTGCAAGAGCACTGTGAAAGTGAAGTTTGTGTGACTACATTTTTATTATTTTATTCATTAAACAATATGGTTATGTAAATTGTAAGCTAAATTCAAATGATGAGAATGTTTTGAAAGTTAGTTTTACTAAATTTTATTATAAATACCATTATAAATTTATAGGTGGAAAAAATTGACAATCTACATAATGGCACAAGATTTAGATGTTAGTAGATTTAAATTTAAGTATGTTTGCTTGATAATATTAGATTTTTTTCTTTCTTTATAATTTAATTCAATACTTATAGATAATGTCACTTGAACAAGTGTTATATGAAATGATTGATGGTTTTCTTAGCATGTGGTAATGAATATTTTATTTTATTTTTAATTTAATTCAATACTTAAAAACAATGTGACCTGAACAAGTGTTATATGAAATTATTGATGTTTTTTTGAGCATGTGGTAATGAAAACACATGGTATTGACCCATGGCATCGTGTAACAAACGTTCATGATAAATTAGGGGTAAATCTCCATGGTTAAGAATCTTGTTACATGTTTTTTTTTAAATATATAGCACTAATTCTCAATTTTTAGGAGTCTTGTTATTACATGTTTCTTTTTAAATGTATAAATTTTTAACTTACTATCATTTTAAAGTAAATTCTTAAGTTAGTTAATTCATGATTTAGCAGACAAAATCTTAGATAACTAATAACAATAGTTACACCAATACATATATATATAGGGTTACAAACCTTGAATTTGTTGTACATGCTTACACAACTGAATTACCTAAAGTAATTTAAAAGGCAGTACTAGTTGTTTTGCAACAATTTCCCTTGTGAATTAATAATTTCTATATACTATTTTTTGTTTTTTGTAAGCTTGGAAGGACTACATCTTCATCATGTCTAACATATCACCCCAACGAGGGCCATGAATTAAACATATGACTTCACATCAAAGTCCGCCTTACTTCACATCAAAGAGTGCCTTAAGAGAGCACCCTATCACTATCTATCCAAGACCCATGGACTATATACTATTTTTTATTAACTAATAATAAAATACTTTAAAGTATTTAAAAGACATAGGATTTTAGATATGTTATTTTCTATTCTTTTTAATTGAAAAATTTCTTTCATTATTTTTTACTAACTAATTATAAAATACAACAACTAAATGGCTATAAAGTATTAAAATAATTTTAAAAGATCTTAGGTTGAGTGGTTTGGTGAACAGTTTGCTTCCCAGTGAAAAAATTTCTTCCCTAGTGGTTTAGTGAACAATTTGCTTCCCTAGTAGTTTGGGTTCAAGTCTTTGAAAACATGTTGTGAGTTGCTAGTTATTAGCATTTATGAAATGGTTCTATCTTCAAAATTTCTCATTTTGATTAAAAAAAAGTTACTAAAATAATAAAGGAGTTACAAATATATTTCATTTCCTACTCTTTTTAATTAACAAATTTCTTCCATTGATTTTTATTAATTAATTACAAAATACTAATTAAGTCTTAGGAAACATGTTGTAAGTGGCTAGTTAGTGGTTTTTATGAAATAGTTCTATCTCAAAAAAAAATGTTTTTGTTAAAAAAGAAAATAAAAAATATTAAAATAATACAATATTTTCAAATATATTCCATTTCATACCTTTTTTTATTAATAAATTCCATCCACTATTTTTTATTAACTAATTATAAAATACTTATTAAGTCTATGGGAATATGTAAGTGGTTGGTTAGTGGAATTTATGAGAATGTTCTATCTCCAAAAATTCACATTTTGGTTATAAATGAAAATTAAAAAGGATACTAAAACAAGTGTTTCACATGTAGTCCCTAGCATTCAAGTGGAAATTATATTTTTAAAAAAATTGCAAATTAATATAAAGTGGAAAAATTACATTTATATTTCAGTGTCACGAGTAACAAATGTGCAACCATAATGTATAAAGACAACTTAATCACTTTATTTTCAAATAACACAATTTTCAAATATATTCCATTTCCTACTCTTTTTAATTAATAAATTCCATCCACTATTTTTTATTAACTAATTATAAAATACTCAAGTCTATGGAAACATGTAAGTGGTTGGTTAATGGAATTTATGAAAAAGTTCTATCTCCAAAAAGCATTTTCTTTTAAAATGAAAATTAAAACACACACTACAACAAAATTGAAAAATGATATGAAGTAAAAAAAAATGCATTTCTATTTCAATGCCACTAATCATAATGTATAAAGACATCTTAATCGCTTTATTATTATTATTATTATTACATCAATGTCACAAGTCTCTAGCTAATGTCCATCTATAGAATTGATTGTTATGGTTTATTTAAATGTATCTATACATTGAGAGATGGAATACATACTAAGTGCACATGGTAACATCCAAGTGTTTATTGTTTGCACAATTGAACTCAACCATTTTAATGGGAGTTGTCTTTAGTAACTTTTTGGACTTTTGAGTGTCAGAATCTGGCAGAAAAAATTGAGCTTAAATCTTGGTTTGTGTTATTTAAACTAGTTTTTTGAATATATATATGGATTCAACACCTTGAAACACCCCTAGGGCACCTTGATTGTGAAAAAATCCTCACTAAAGACAACTCGATTTTGATGTCTTCACATCCACGTTCAACAATGTTCCCAATGCTACAATGTTTCCAATGCTTTAAGGGGAACCATCCATCAACTAATATGATAAGGCATAAAGTTACATAAGGAAGAACCATCTGAAATATTGTAGTACTAGGTTTTCAAATGAAAACGAAGATATAAATAATTATTTCAATTAAACTAAGTGATAAAAGATGACATAACTTCTTTGGAAATAAATCTCAACTTTTGATTTGTGTATACTACTGATAAGATTTTAAAATATTATACCAAGGTTAAATCCATACCATACACCTAACAATTAATATTTTATTTCATACTCTTTTTAATTAATAAATTACATCCATTGTTTTATATTCCTTAATGATAAAATACTTATCAACTCTCCCAAACAAGTTGTAAGTTGTTCATTAGTGACATTTATGAAATAGTTCTATCTCCAAAAATTCTCAATTTCAGAATAAATAAATAACACAATGTTTTCAAATATATTTCATTTCCTACTCTTTTTAATCAATAACTTATAATCTCTAGAAACATGTTTTAAGTGGTTGGCTAAAAATAAAAATGAAAAATATTAAAATAAGACAAGATTAGCCTTGAGGGTTAACTCAATTGGTTGAGGTCTGGTTGCCAAAGAACCTCACCATTGGGAGGTCATGGTCCCAGAAAAAGAATGCAAATATATTTCATTCTCTACTATTTTTAATTAATAAATTCCATCCACTATTTTTTATTAGCTAATTATAAAATATTAATTAAATTTAGGGAAACATGTTGTAAGTGGTTAGTTAGTAGCATTTATGAAATAGTTCTAAAAACTGAAAATTAAAAAGGATTCTAAAATAACACGAGATTTTCAAATATTTTAATTTCCTACTCTTTTAAATTAATAAATTTCATCTACAATTTTTTATTAACTAATTTTAAAATACTTATTAAGTCTTTGGATTGTTGTAAGTGGCTCATTAGTGACATTTTTTGTTTTTTCAACTATATTTTTGAATACATAAGTGGATTGAGTCCACTAAAAAACCCTAGAGCACCCAAATTCTATAGATTAAGCAACTTAAACTCAAAAATTTTAAAATCTTTCTCAGATTTTGGTTAAAATTAGTGAGAAAAAATGACACAAAAATGTCATTTTGTCTATTAGTTAGACACTATGTTTATAAAACAATATCTCAAAAAATGATAATTTTGGATTTAAAAAAAAAAACAGTGAAATAACACTAGACTTTCAATTATAACTCATTTCCTACTCTTTTTAATTAATAAATAACATCCACTATATTTTATTAACTAATAAACAAAAAAGCACCTTTTTTTTACCAACATTGGACAATATGATTTCAAACAAGACAATGATTTTTTATTGTTTAAAATACGTTTTTGAATGCATATATGGATTCAATACCCTGAATAACCATGGGGAATTATAATTTTACATAATTAACAACTTAAACTCAAGTTTTTAAGAATATTTGTGAGGTTTTGATTAAAATTAAGGAGAAAAAATGCTCTCGAAAAAACCATTTCGTTTCCACTATAAATACTTATTAAGTCAAAGGAACATGTTGTATGTGACTCGTTAATAATTCCAGATTTTGATTAAAATTAAGAAGAAGAAAAAAAATGATAAGGAACATTATAAGTTAGACTAAGCCATTATAAACTACTTAACAAGTGAGAGGAACATGTAAGTGACTCGTGACGTTTATGGAGTAGTTCTATTTCCAAAAAATCTCATTTTAGTTAAAAATAAAAATAAAAAACATTAAAATAACACAAGATTTTCAAATATATTTTCATTACTACCATCTTTAATTAATAAATTTCATCTACTATCTTTTATTAACTTATTATAAATTACTTATTAGGTCTCTAGAAACATGTTGTAAGTGGGTCGTTAATGGCATTTATGAAATACTTTTGTCTAAAAAAATTCTCGATTTCTCTAAAAATAAAAATAGAAAATACTAAAATAACACAAGGTTTTCAAATATATTTCCTACTCTTTTTAGTTAACAAATTTATCCACTACAATATGCGCTCAGGAGATTCGCCTTTGCAATTCTTTCACTTGAGGAAGGACTAAGGTACCTTGGTTATATATTAAAGCCACACGGGTACAAAATAGCCGATTGGACATGGCTAATCACCAAGGTAGAAAAACAACTGAACATATGGTACCACAAATACTTGTCCAGAGCAGGGAGGCTGGTTTTAATCAAGGCTGTCTTGGAAGAAATGCCAGTATACTGGCTGACGCTAGCCTAGATTCCTAGAGGAATTTTGGCTCAATTAAAAAACATTTGTTGTCATTTCTTATGTAAGGGGAAACAACCCGGGAGAGTCTTTGCATGGGCCAGATTGGAATCTCTTGCACTACCCAAGCGGTGGGGAGGCTGGGGGATTAAGAGACTGGATGTCTTCTCCAAATCCTTAGCAGCAAAATTAGGTTGGAAACTGCTCAATAATCGTAGCTTATGGACGAAGGTGGCTGTCTCTAAATACATAACCCCTTCCAATCCACTTGACTGGATTAGACAAGCACAAAGGACTACATGTAACATATCCATCATATGGAAGGCTGTTAGGAATGCCATGGGCTTTATATGAAATGGACTAACATGGAGAATCCGGTCAGGAACTCAGGTGCGCATAGGGGAAGACCCTTGGGTTGGTTGTGGCAATGCACATAGGTTGTCTGCGGAGTTGAAATCACATCTTGTTGAATAAGGCATCACACATATCTGCCACATTACCGATAATGTCCATACCACTTTGACTCAATAAGCCTGGAAAATAGGACCCCTACTAAACATCCCTCTATGCTGGCAACGGGAGTGGTGAGACTACCTAAATGCTCTAACCGAGGCCCACATCAAAATCACAGAAGGGGATGACGAACTTATATGGGCTTCTGCCAGACACGACACATATGCACCCAAGATAGGTTATCTAGTGTTGATGGAACCCTTTAAGCCACAAGTCACTAAGCCTTGGTGGAACCTTTTATGGATGTTAAAGGCAACCCCTAGAATGAGGCTTCTTATGTGGTCTATACAACATAAAAAAATCCCGACTGGTGCAAACTTGATGAAGCATTCCTACTTAGGCCCTTTCTAGAGCTACATCTATAAGAACTGCAGTGAAGACTCCGACCACCTCTTTTTGAAGTGCCCCACCACACAAGAGCTATGCAATAGCCTACTTACATCACTCCCCTTAACACGTCGGTGGCACGACAACAATATAAAAGACGCTTGGAACAACTGGTGGAAGGAAGCCACAGGTAAGGAGAGGAATATACCCCTACTCATATATTGGGCTATATGGATAGCCAAGAATCGAATTATTATTCAGTAGAAGGAACCATATTGGCCCTCTATACTGTCTAGAATTTTAGCAGACTATCACTCTATACCAGACGAATGTACACAACTATCTCAAAGGGTCATCAAGTTGGAAAACATCAATACCTCCATGCCATGGGCTTACTTTGATGGATCAGCACAGGAGATAGGATGTGGATGGGGGGGGGGGGGGGGGGGTGGGGGTGGAGCCATATTACACTTATCAGAAGCCCATTCCTTCAAAATACAAATGGGTCTGGGTAGAGGAACCAATAACTATGCTGAGCTTTTAGCTGCCAAATAACTCATACATTTTGCCTTGAACAAACAATGCTTGAATCTACAACTCTTTGGTGACTCAAAAATAGCATGCAACTGGATAAACAAAAAATCTCATTGCAGTGCATACTCATTAAGGAATATATTGGATGATACTCACAGACTCATCTCGACTTTTGACTCTTCTACTTGTCAACATATTTACATGGAGCGCAACTCAGCTACTGACCACCTATCTAAGGAAGCAACTCTCAGGGATGATGATACTTGGATGATACAAGAGGACAAGGATGGTGTTACCAATTAGTACTATCATAGGTCGTTCATAGATACAGAAGCATAATTGAAGACTCAATATGAATTAGGAAATTTTCATTTGATCGTATGTAAATATTTATATATACTTTCACTTGTTTATCACAGAACTATGTCTCTCTACGAAGATATCAAAATGCTTTATTTTGCTTTTTGATCAGCTTGCTCCCTATGTGGAGTACTATAACATTGTTTTTACCTTTTTGGACAGGCTATGCCTTACCATATGTGTATGCTCAACATCTACAAAATGTAATTTTCTCTTTTAATAAAGAAAATTATGACTTTTTCCATGGGAAAAAACAAATTTATCCACTATTTTTTATTAAATTATTGTAAATGATTTATTTAGCCTCTCGAAACATGTTGTAAGTGGGTCTTTAGTGACATTTATGAAATAGTTCTATGTCCAAAAATTCTCATTTTGGTTAAAAGTAGATATGCAGAATACTAAAATAGCACAAGGTTTTCAAATATATTTCATTTCTTACTAGTTTTAATTAATAAATTTCATCCACTATTTTTTAAACTAATTATAAAATGAGCATGTTGTAAGTGCGTCTTTAGTGACATTTTGGTTAAAAGTAGATACACAAAATACTAAAATAACACAAGGTTTTTCAAGTACATTTCATTTCCTACTAGTTTTAATTAATAAATTTCAACCACTATTTCTTATTAACTAATTATAAAATGATCCCACTAGGGGTTTGGATTGATGGTGAATGGGTGTATTGTTAAAACACTCCTTGCTATAAGTCACCGATTCAAATGTTTATTAAGTCTTAAAAATATTCTCATTTTGGTTAAAAGTAAAAATAAAAAATACTAAAATAATGCATACTCTTTTTAATTAACAAGAAGCAAGATCATGATTTTTTGTTATTTAAAATACATTTTTGCATCCATAAATCGATTTTTGATTAAAAAACTCAAGTTTTTTAAAATATATACTAGATTTTGATTAAAATTAATGAGAACAAATGTTATAGTGTGATTTCCTATATTAATTAGACTAAGCCAAATAAAAATGACTAAAATAACATGGGATTTTCCAAAATATTTCATTTCTTACTATTTTTAATTAATAAATTCTGTCAAGCAGTTTTTATTCACTACTTATCAAAGGTCAATGCAAGTTATAGGAAAAAAGGTGCAGATACAATTTCATGCAATATTGTGACATTTTGTTGTTTAAAATACATTTTTGAATGCAAAAATGAATTCAACGCCCTCAAAATCCGTTGGGGAACTTAAATTCTCCATATATATATTTTTTAGATGAAAAGACACTAGTGTATATTTTGTATGTTTACATCTTTGAGTAAATTTCTAATAACATTTTAGATACATATAGAGTTCAAATACTAACATAATGAAAAATGACATCCATTTGATCCCATAGCATAGAGTCCATATATGCTAATTTTTTCCTCTAAACCACGTTTGGATAAACTATCTGCCACAGAGTTTGACTCCCTGTACATATGCTGAAAGGATATATTGTGGAAGGATAGTGTAAGATAGTCAATGTGGTTGACCCAAACCTCTAGGCTAGGTGGAAGAAAGGATATATGGTGGAAGGACTGTGTAAGATAGTCAATGTGGTTGATCCAACCCTCCAAGACAGGTGGAAGAAAAGTCACTCGAACGAACACTCCATTGATGAGAATTTTTGAATCTCCATACATGTGGATCGTGTCCAAAAACAATTTATTGAAAAATCTCAGATAGATTAAACATGTTAAACTCAAGTTTTTAAAAATCTCAGTTATATTTTGGTTAAAATTAATGAGAGAAAATGACCAAGAATTATTAATTTGATCTGTAAACAATACATAAACCAAATATTCGAGTTGTGTTTAGTGCAACTTTTTGGAAGCTTTGGCGGTGGTTTTTCTAGTCTAATTTTTGTAAAATCTGGGAGGAATTTATTGAAATCACAAACTTGATGGGTAATCCCTGCACAATGGAAGTTCACTAGGAGTTTTTCAGGGTATTGAATCCATATATACAGTGAAAAAACTAGTTTAAATAACATAATTCAAAATTTCACCCCAAATTTTTCCACCAGATTCCCAGAAAGTCTAAAAAATCGCACTAAAAACAACTCCCTAAATATTGCCATAGAATTTTCAAGAAACTAAATTTATATGGATTGCGTGGATTTATTTCTATGTTCTTGATTTGATTTCTCTCTAGAATAGTGTTGCTCTGA
Organism: Pinus taeda; assembly: GCA_000404065.3. Classification (NCBI taxonomy): domain Eukaryota; kingdom Viridiplantae; phylum Streptophyta; class Pinopsida; order Pinales; family Pinaceae; genus Pinus; species Pinus taeda. The sequence goes on along the minus strand of APFE030112126.1, from coordinate 17,313 downwards.
TAGTGTGTGATTCATTCTTGTCTCATTAACTAACGCACGCTAATCTCATTCGAAATTCCTTCTTACTGATATGACTTCTTGTCTTAGGCTAACGGTATTATTCATCATTCTCCTAAGAGTACATTCATTCATCTATATCTTCCCCATCGACGACGATGACTAAAATGATGTCGAGATGTGTAATGCATGGCATTGGATGCTTCTCATTCAGTCCCTTTGAAATGTCCCCTAATATAAAGATTGATGGAAAATCAAAGTGGAAACGCTTATAAACAGCCTCTGAAATCAAATCCTTGTGAAAAATATCACGATTATAAGGGTTGTGAATATTCATGCATGGCCTCTACTTCTGCTCATCATGCTAATGATGTGCAGATTATGCTCTTCTCAGGCAATGACAACACCCTTCATTGCTTAAAAGTAAGCTTTCACTCCCACTTGTAGTATGAATCATGTTATGGGGTTTGTTGAGAAGATGGAGCTGAAAGAAAAAGGGGATCGACGAAATTATATGCATAAGTGTGTGAATGATCCATTTGCGATGAAGGATTGGGCAAATACATATATTTCACCATTGTTGAGCGCAGGCTTTCACGCCATTTACAGTCCAAGTGTTAACACGATGAATTGGTAATTGGAGATGTCTCTCTAATTCTCACGAAAGTTCCCCAAAAAATTCGAATCCTTGTGGAAATTATAGTTTTGTCAATCTGAAAGACCTACGTTTTATAGAAAAGGATATAAATGAATGCTTGAGCAAGGTCCACAATGGTGTAAGTGTATCAAATGTGGAGGCTAGAAAGCTTGATCCATCGTCTTTAAGCCCACTTGATGTGCACAGAGGAAACGATGGTGAAAATTAGTGTCATGACAACTAGAGGCTCTAGGCATGTTTGATAGAGTATAGTCCATCCACGAACAAGCATTCAAGGTATGGATCCGAATCATTGTTGTAGTAACCCCATGATTCTCGACATATGAAAAACTTTTTATCTCTCTTTGAAGTCCTAGTAATCGCATCCTATTAGCTTCTTTTAACCATAGCAGTCTCTTCATGTACAACTATGCTTTTGCACCAGTGAAACTCTAAAAACTAGCTTAGATTTTGGTTTCAACTGAGAATTTTCTTTGGTTATTGGTTCATGTTCATTGCTTGATATTTTGGTAGCGTGATTGATTCTATAAAAAAACAAAGGATGAACCCGATTCTTCAGAACTCAAAGGTAGTTGCACAAGAATAATACCATCAAGATTCACTACCCTACAACAATGTTCAGAATCCATGGCCGAGGCAGAAGAGCGTTCGGAATCAGTATATTGAGAAGAGTCTTCATCCATGAGGGTGCAAATCAAGATGTTCCTATCATTGATCTGCAACTTCTCATAGAAAGCCACAACCTTTTCGTGTGTCGATGCTTAACATGAAATAGTTCTTTCATTTGTTTTATTTTCCAACCGTTCCATATTACTAGCTTGAACAACTAGAATGTGGTGAACATCAAAATATATGCACTAAATAAAAAGCTTTAAAAATTTGAATGAACATTTTATGAAAAAATATGTTGATGTATGTCAAGGATAAGATAACATAAACATGAACTTTCATGGAGTTAAAAAAAAAAAAAAAAACATCATGATCAAACAAGGTTCTCTTCACAAACCACAACAAGAACATCTTCCCTGCTAACGCAAAGAATGGCATCATATTGTGATTATTCCATTGTTTTTGCAATATCTTTTGCATGGAGTTGAAATTTAGTTTATGGGGAAAAACACAACATGAAAAACAGGGCGTCAATCTTGTTATAAGAACAACATAATAATAATTCATCTTTAAAAAAAAAAAACATTGAATTCGAGACTAAAAATCTAGATTACTTTAGGAATACATAAAAAAACGTGTCACCTCTGAATAGGTAAATTTCATTTGTTGCTTGAGATTTTTGCTAATGATTTTATTTATTTCATAAAGGGTTGTTTGAATATTAAAAAAAAAAAAATAGAAAAAACAAAAATATTTTGCAAATGGAGATTTCATAACTCTTGAAAACAATTTACACTAACTTGTTCCTTGGAGTCACTTCAAAGGAACTTGCATGCAAAGTCAATAGGTCAGAAATATGCATTTCATTTTATTAGGTTGCTAGCATTTCTGCATTTATGTTTTTCAAAAGCTCTCACAGTTTTCATGTAGGATTTGTACTGAGCTATTACAGGTGCGCAGACCATCCAAGTTCTTACAGATGTGATCTCCAGAAATCACAGTAAGACATGCATCATTAAATCTTAGAGGAGCTAATTCTTCATTACATATGTCATGATATTTTCCACTACACAAAAACCTTTTGCGTCATGATATGTTTTCCCACATTTCTCCCTTAAAGCTCATTAGTAGTCCATATTGAAGTCTTGATTCATTGTGTTACCCATCACAACTTCACAAATGGCTAGTTTTCTGAGTAGCGTACATTTTTGCTTTCTTTTCAGTTCATCTTTTTGCCTTATGAATAAAACCATCCAGGTCTCTACATTGCCTTGTTTTCCTTGCCATAAATTTTTTTTGACCGTGAAATCTTTTATCTACAATCTTACCAATCATTTTGTATGAACTCATGTTGACTAATGTGGAATTCCTTAAGGACCACCGTTCAACAAGTCTTGACCCATCGACCTCAGCACCTTATTTGGAATAGAGACTAGAGTCATTATTAGTATCTTGAGTCTTGTGTGACTTAATGACAAGTTCTCTCGCTAACAATCATGGGAATACATCAGTGTCCCTTGATCATTGGATCTTGCAAGTAGCTCGACATCAGATCATCTATTTTAACTTTGCAAGATTACTTGGGTACTTTGGCACTCATTGACATTACTGGTGATTTTTCCTCGCATTGGTTAATGACATTCATTAATGGCCGATAATTCAATGACTTCTCTTCATGCTCAACATCAAAACATTTTTCGCGTGACTAGAATTGTACTATCGAGTTTTGTAGCAGGAGAAGACTATATGCATTTCATGACTCCATCAGTAGTTGTAGTAGTATGTTTCCAACCATATGAGAACACCACAAGTCCACTTTCAGACTTCATCTTTTGATCCGTGATCCAGAAGCAACAACAACCACATTTTCCATGATCCAACAGTGGACGCAACCACATTCCTATTGCATAGTTCATCAAATTTTTGGGTAAGTGGAGGTATGTTATTTTCTAATCATTAATCATATGATTCCTTAATTGCTAGAAATGAATGAATTTGGAAAATTCCCTCATCATAATCCATTTCATTTCTTTCGTAAATATAACACATCTTCAGTTGGCAAGGGGGACTATATTCATTACCATCTCATTATTCCATCTTCTTTACCATTTACCAGTATGTCTCTTCCAATTACACTTTGTTGCAAAAACATTGATATATATATATAGGCATGATTCACAAATATGAAGAAAAAAGCTTTCTTATGTACATTTATAAATTTCCAATGCAAGTATGTTTAAAATATTATTGCAGAAATCAAACTAAACGAAATAAATGTTGTTAACACAAGATCCAACATATGTCATATTCATGGTTGACACACAAGAACCAACCATAAGAATTATCAGCTGCTACTCATGTATTTCACATCATGCAATGATTGATTGTTAAAAATACATGAAATACAAAGTTAAGAAGCAAAAAGCCTACAAGAAAATTCATGCAATGTTGCATGAGGACATGCAACAAGTTCAATTGGGCAGAATGTCGAGTCTCCGAATTGTTGTATTTTCATCCTCTTTTCTTTCCATTATTCCTCGCATTTATCCATATTATATTTCTCCATTCACGATTTATCATACCATTTTCAGATTAAATATCGGTCTCCCTTATTATTTTCCAATTTATTTATTTTCATTCATTTTAAGTGAATTTATGATTAAAAGTTAGAAAAATAGCATGTATTTACTTATATGTAAAGGTGGAATAAGTTTGGTGATATGTGTAGGTGATTTGGAAGCTTTAAAGACACTCTTACATGACCTCCAAAGTCCAATTTCGAATTGTCTTCAACATTGGAAAAAAATTTGGGATAGGAGTCAAACATATCTCATGGGAGAAAATCAGGGATAAAGGGATATGTGTCAAATTTGTTGAGAGAAAAGTGAAGTTGTATTTATGAGTTGCTTATCTCCTTTTCAAAGCAAGGAATATATAAATATGAGCGCTCTCTCTATTTGAATATGCTATGTTATGGTTGGAGAGGATTGTAAGTCATTGTGGTGTAATAGATTGAGATTTCTTTATTCTTAATGTGAAATCGCATGTGTTTGTTTTTTCTATTTATTATTTATTCTTTGTTTCTTTTCCCATATTGTTTTTCCTTTATGCAATTTCATAATTTATGGAATTCAATTTTAATTGTGTGCTTCCATTTGAAACATTAGATTAGGTTAATTTGACTTGAACTCTGCATAAATTGTGCATATGCCTCTTAAGTCTAAGAAATACTCGAAGGTGAAATTAATGATTGAGAAATTATGACAGTATTTTCTCTCAAGTGACATTTCCGAAGGCGAGGTGGTTACCCTTAACCGTCCCAGTGAAAACTGGACCGTCTGTTCATCACCTAGAGCAATCAAAGGTGAACATAAGGACAATTGTCCAATACATAGAAAGCCCGAGTTAATGCCGAGAACGTCAGATGGAGGTTCGTGAGACTTCCCCGATGTATATTAACCCAAGAACAATATATGCATATTAACATTGTTTACGCTTAAGCCTCCGAGTACTCTAATGACATTTACATTGAAATGATATATTTTATGGGGAAATCTTTGATATGTATGCTCAATTATCAAGGTCAAAAGTGAATCTCGATGGTATTCGCTACAAGTATTATCTCATTATGCTAGGAAACAAATTAATTGAGTGGTAAAATTAAGGGGATAGATAATTTTTTCGTGCGGTGTTAATGGATGTTACCCATGTTGTAAGCTTCTCCTTAGTGACATTTATTAAATAGTTTTATATCCCAAAATTTTCATTTTTATAAAAAAATTAAGATAAAAAATACTAAAAAAATTAGGTTTTCAATATATTTCATTTCTTACCTCTTTTAATTAAGAAATTCTATTCCACATTTTTTATTAACTAATTATATAAATACTTATTAAGGTTGGGGAAACATGTTTCATGTATCTCATTAGTACTATTTATGAAATATTTCTATTTCCAAAAAAAATCATTTTTCTTTAAAAATGAAAATAAAAAAATACTAAAATAACATAAGATTTCAAATATATTTCATTTCTTACTCTTTTCAATTAATAAATTTCATACATCGATTTTTTATTAACTAATTTTATAATTCTTTATAGGGCTCTTGACATTGTAATTGGCATTTATGAAAGACCTAAGGTAACTTGGAGATGAAATGGTTTATAAAGAAAATGGTTTGGAATTTATGAAAAGTCTGGGGTAATTTAGCGATGAATGGCTTGCAAAGAAAATGGTATTTTCTCATTAGACTTTATTGATACATTTTTATACAACATAATATTTTTTTATTATTTAAAATACAATTTTCAATGCATAAATGGATTGAGTGCCTTGAAAAAACTTTGGGCACTCAAATTCTACTAATTAAGCAACTAAGTTCAATTTTTAAAAAATCTCTTTAAGGTTTTGGTTAAAATTAATAAGAAAAAATATTGGGGAAATTGTCATTTTGTCTATTAGTTAGACTATGCATTTATAGAATAGTTCTATGCCTAAAAATTATCGTTTTAGTTTTTATAAAAACAAAAAAACAAAAAAAAAAACACTAAAATAACACAAGATTTTCAAATATAATTCATTTCCTACCCTTTTTAATCAATAAATTCAAGTATTCTAAAAATGTTATAAATGTCTCCTTAGTGACATTTATGAAATAGCTCTATCTTTGAAAATTTTCATTTAGCCTATTAGTTAGACTAGGCATTTATTTAATATTTCTATCTCTAAAAAATATCATTTTGTTTGAAAAAAGCCACAAAATTTTCAAATATATTTCATTTCTTATTCTTTTTAATTAATAAATTTCTTCCACAATTTTTTATTAATTGTAAAATATTTATTAAGTCTCTCAAAGCATGTTGTAAATGGTTGGTTAATGACATTTATGAAATAGTTTAATCTCCAAAAACTCTAGTTTTGGCCAAAAATGAAAATAAAAAAATTATGAAAATAATTAATTAATAAATTTCATCCACTATTTTCATTAATTAACTATAAAATACTTTTTAAATCTTCGTAAACATGTTGTAAGTAGCTTGTTAGTGGAATTCATTAAATTGTTCTATCTAAAAAAATCCCATTTTGATTAGAAATGAAAATAAAAAAATACTAAAACAACTCAAGATTTTCAAATATCTTTTATTTCATACAGTTTTTAATTAATAAATTGCATCCAATATTTTTTACCCACTAATTATAAGAAACATAGTCTATCGTATAGACTAACTAACCTTTTTCCCTTGAATCACGTGATACAATTTCAAGTGAAAATGTGATTTTTTGTTGATTAAAATACATTTTTGAATGCATATATATATATTCAACACCCTCAAAAACCTATGGCATTAGAATTATACAAATTAAACAATTTAAGCTCAAGTTGCTAAAAAAATTTGTGAAATTTTGGTTAAAATTTAACAAATTTTTTTTTGTAAAAAAGATCATTTCATTTATAAGTTAGACTACTCCATTATAAAATGTTTATCAACTCTTGGAAACAAATTGTAAGTAAAATTCTCGTTTTGGTTAAAAATGAAAATAAAAATGTAATATCCCCCATTAATGTAATATTTATTTTAATTTTACTACAACCAAACAAACTATTGTTATTTGAACTATAAACTATTTTGGAATTCGCTTATTGAAGGATAACATTTTTCTGTTATGGTAAATATTATTCTTTTACTAGGTAATTAGTTATGGAAACATTTATCTATTCCAAAACTAAATCCTACAGTATTTTTACAAAAAATGATCAAGAGGTTGGGGATCTGAGATCAAGAAGAAGAGAGTTGTGCTCAAAGGTCAAATAGTCTTGAATGGCTATGTCTAGTTAAGACTAGATAGTCGACAAAATTTGAAGTCTCTAGGAGACAGAGAACTCCGGCGGTAAGGAGTAGCACAGAGGGGAAGATTTACCAATAGATAATCTCATGACAGGGAGGAAATCAAGTGCTAATATTATATCATTTGGTTATGGGTAGCGTAATCTAGATAAGTACAAAGTTATTATATAAATTATGCAGTGAATCTAAGAATCTGTAGCTAGGGAATTAGATAAATCTATTAAAGATATAATGGTCATTTAATATGCAAAAGTATATGAATGTCTCTTACTTTTGAAAAATGTTATTAGAGTTCTTTATAATATCTCATTATAATTCTTTATAGTGGACTAAAGAAAATAAAGATTCCTAGAAAAAAACCCTTACTATTTTCCTAGGAAGAAGTTGTAATGCAAGTATCAAAAGATTTAAGAAGTAAACTAGAAGACAAGTAAACCTTGAGAAAGGATAGGATAAGTACTCTTTGTAAATAGAAAGGATATGATAAATATTTACTCTTAAAAAAAAAGAACTGATCACAAGAAGATAGAAAAGTTTTGTAAAAAGAAAAAATATCACAGTAACCAGAAAGATAGTTTTCCTATTTTTTTTCCAATTCAGGATCAGGTTTTAAACTCATCTATTGAATAAAAGAATTGGTAAACATTATGAAATAGTTGAGCGTTCATAGCTAACATTAGACAATAAACTGTTCCAATGAATTTACACCATGAAAATAGGCATACATATGAACTCTGTGAATACAACAAACATATAACTAATTCTAAATAGATACGACATAAGAACAAGAAAACTTAATAAGAAAACAAACTTGATTGTGTAAAGCAGAGGTAGAAACCTCTGCGAGTTTTTTTCTACTGTAATACAAGCATTGTTAAGATAGTAATACAAGCCTCAACAAGTCATTTAAGCTATATATTTCATAAGATAAAACATTGAGAATCTACCATTCAAGGAGCTAAAACTATGTTAAAACCTTATAGAATTCGAGAGACAATATTTCCAAATAGAGTATGGAGTAAACCCTCAGAAGAATCGAGGAAGGACAAACCTCGGCCTTTTAAAGAAAGAACTTTGTGTTCAATTAAAAACTCAGAACAAAAGTTAAAAATAGAGTGGTAATATAATACAAAACCCCTTATCAAATTTAAAGCACAATATTAAGCTTTCCATTATCAAGTATGGTGACCCAAGGGTTAATACATTTCAAATAGAAAACTCCACACTCAGCCGAAGTTGTAGATCACCTTGCAATCCCAAAATGCGTCATATTAACTTCTGGAACCAAAAAAATGAGCTATCAGAGGACCTATGATTCTCGTGGTCTCAGAGAAACACTTAAAACATCTCATTAACAGTCTTAATAACTGGAAGGTCCGTTCCTACAAACAAAAACCTAATTTTGAACAAGAATAGAAAGATTCAGATTATCTGGAACTGGTTGAGGATGACGAAACCAGGAGGAGGGTTTGCCTCAATGTCAAGGCGAATCTTCCATTCCAGGGGGCCGGCCTTTCATCACAACAAGAATGAAGTTAGAGCATGGCAAAAAAAAATACAGAGACAGGAATAAACACTTGTTTTTACATCTGAATAGAGTAACAATTAAGTGGAAGGAGATTAATAAACCATACCTATGTAGAAAATACCTCAGACTCGGCCTCCTCGAAACAAATTCCAGAACAATGGGGGGAGGGGGGGGGGGTTCAAATCCATCAGAGCATCCTAGGAAGTCGGATAACGGAAGAAAGAGTCCAGGAAATCCGGACAGCAGACGAAGACCGCCATCAAAGGGCAGAGTTGAACCACCATCTCCCATAAAATTCAAAAGGCAACAATGATCGAAGGAAAGATCTCACTAGCAAGAAATGAAAGGACAATATCTTGAGAACAGTTCGATCTAGTGGGTGGATGAGAGATATTGACGAAGGCATTAGATCCTGAGAGAAAGGTAAGAATGAGACAGATGGAGTGCTTCCATGCAACCACCCATATATAGTCATGCTCAAGTAGTGAATGCACTTGTGCTTCTTGGGTGAGTTCCAAGGCAATAACTTATGGAGTATAAATGCAAGGCATGCATAGTACCAAGGTTTAAATTATAAACGTGATCATAAACATTGTAAGTCAAAGGCCTCGTGCCAATGAAATCCCACCTTTCACAATAACCAATAACTCATTGTATGTAAGGTATACATTGTAATTGATTAAAGTTTTGATGTCACAACTAATATGGTTTACAGTAGTGATTGGTTAATGTTATTTCAGTTATATGTTCATTACATTCATTTACATATTATGCAGAAGTGTAGTATGTAGTTAATAATAATAATAATAATAATAATAATAATTGTTATATGTTTATAATGAACACTGATAGGTAGATGTGTTACATATGGTATCAAAGTGCTCAGGCTCCAAACTAAGGCCTTTGGCATAAAGAATAACAAAGTTTTGTTGTGCACGTAGGGAACAACAAATTAATAACCAGCATGAGGTGAGCTTGAAATCTACCCCATGGTTCCATATTTGGAATAGGACCAACTTCATTTCAGAGGGAAATCCTAAGGTTTGGGTACAGCTGGGCAATGATACACAAAATCCCAGTGCAAGCATCCAGACAATTGTCCAAGAACTAAAAGGGGAAATGGCCTGACTCTGAGCAGACAATGAGACATTGATGCAGGAACAAGAGAAGATCCTAAAAAGTCTATCAGATAGACCAAATCGTTGGCCATTAGCCCCAAGTCCAGAGCATGGCCACATGACTAGTGAAAAAGAGTTTTGAACTGAAAACAGGGAAATAGAAGGAGGAGAAGAAAACTAAGAAGAAGAATCAGGAAATGTGTCTAATCACAAGACGCAGAAGAAATAGGAGATTGAAATCCAAGGGAAGTTTCGAAAAATCAAGCCTCCTCTCTTCGATGGGGAGCAAGAAGACACGACATAAGCATGGTTAATTAATATGAATAAGTATTTCCAGCTTTATGAATATGATTGCAATTTGAAGGCTCGTTTGGCCATTTTCCAGCTTCAAGGGAAAGCTACATTGTGGTGGGAGGAAGCAAAAACAGTCCATGGGGTCAACGAGAAAAACATAGCTTGGGAAAAATTCTAGAATATCTTTAACGAAAAGTACTTGACTGAGAGGTTTTATGACGAAACGACAAAAGAGTTTCATGATCTCCGTCTGGGCCAAATGACCATGGATTAAATTATAACAAAATTTACATCATTATTACGATATGTTCCTTATATTCGTGAGGAAAAAGCTAAAGTACAGTGGGTTTTTAGCAGTCTTCCAATGTTCATGAAAGAGCGACTGGAATTTGACAATCCAAAAACCATGGATGAAGTCATTTAGAAAGCACAGATCTGTTATCAGCAAAATAAACCAAAAGGAGATACGAGTAAAAGATCGGTAGACAAGAAGGGAAATAAATTTATTCCCAGCCATAAGGGGAATAAAAGTACCAACAACAAGGGAGCATTTAAAGGTCAATTTAATCTGAATGGGAATAAGCTAAGATTTAAGGTACCAGGTGAGGCTAAGACAAATGAACCCACCAACATAAATGAAACATAAATAAATAATAGACCACCGGTGCAGTGTTGGGGATGCGAAGGCCCGCATTATGTCAAAAACTTCCCTCAGCACAGAGGAGCAGATCAAAACACACAAATCCAAGAGGCATCCATAGTGGGAGAAGTGGAAAGGAGAATCCCTAAGATTAACCTAGCTCTTCAGGATCATCAGGCAAAATTTCAGCCAACTATGGTTAAATTTGAAGGTACAAATTTTTACCAAACATGCTCTATTTTAATAGATCCTAGGGCTACTTTAAGCTACATTAGTCCTAGGTTAGTGGAACAGTGTAAAATACAAGATGTTAAATTTAAAAACACATGGTTGGTACAGAACCGGGGAAAAAAGAAGAGTTTTGTCTAAAGTAAACAACTGCCCCTTGAAATTATATGGTCAACCTATCAGAGTTGATTTAAATGTGTTGCCCTTAGGATCATACGATATTATAATAGGTATGGACTGGTTAGAAAAGCATTGGTCCTTAATAAATTGTAAAACAAAAGCCATCAACTACCAAGATGAGGTAGGAAAGAGATAGAAAATACAAGGTGTTCAGAAACCTCTGCAATTAAGGCCAATAACAACCTCCCAATTAGCCAAATGCATTAAAAAGGGTTTTAAAATTTATGACATACAGGTAGGGTATGTTGACTCGAAAGAGAAGTCTGTATCACTAGAAAACATACCTGTGATACACAGTTTTCCAAATGTGTTTCCTGAAGAAATACTAGGCCTACCCCCTGAAAGGGACATAGATTTTACTATTGAACTAATTCCGGGAGCTGCTCCAGTTTCCCAGGCACCATACCAAATGAGTATATCCGAACTAACTGAATTAAATATACAACTCCAAGAGTTGTTGGATAAGAAGTATATCCGTCCCAGTGTGTCTCCTTGGGGAGCTCCGGTTCTATTTGTTAAAAAGAAAGACAAAACCCTGTGAATGTGCATGGATTACCACCAACTGAACAAACTGACCATTAAAAACAAATACCCCCTTCCCCAGATAGATGAGCTCTTTGACCAAGTGAAAGGAGCAACCATTTTCTCAAAGATTGATCTCTGCTCTGGGTATCATCAAATAAGAATAAAAAAAGAGGATATTGCTAAAACTGATTTCAGGACGCGTTACAGACATTATGAGTTCGTGGTTTTACCTTTTGGACTAACTAATGCCTGAGCAACATTCATGTGTCTCATGAACATCTTATTTCATTAGTTCCTAGATAAATTTGTATTAATCTTTATTGATGACATACTGATCTATTCTTGGAATGTGGAAGAACACAAGAAACATCTACATATTGTTCCGTAAATCCTACGAGAACACCAATTGTACACCAAGTACACTAAATGAGATTTCTTTAAGGAGAAAATTCAATACTTGGGACACGTCATCATTAAAGACGGTATTGTCATAGATTGGGAAAAGATAAGAACCATTATGGAATGGCCAATACCAAAGGATGTAGCCGACATAAGATCATTTATGGGCTTAGCAGGATACTATCGAAGGTTTGTGGAGGGTTTCTCCCACATAGCCTATCTTATCACCTCTCTACAAAAGAAAGGAAAAGCATTCCAATGGACCCTCGATTGTCAAAGAAGCTTTAACTAGCTCAAGCATATTCTTACCACAACACCAATTTTGAGCATTGTTGATCCTAATAAGGAATATGTGGTTTGCACTGATGCTAGTAAGGAAGGAGTGGGTGGCATATTAATGCAAGAAGGGAGAGTGGTTGCCTATGAATCTAGGAAACTTAAGGAGTATGAAAATAGGTACTCATCCTATGATTGGGGTTAACTGTTGTCATTCACGCCTTAAAAATGTGGCGCATTACCTGTTAGGTAAGAAGTTCTTGTTAATGACTGATCACCGTAGTCTGATAAACTATTTCAAGCAACCAAGTTTAAATGCCAGACAAGCTCGTTGGGCAGATTTCCTGAGTGAATTCGATTTTGAAATTAAACATTTAAAGGGAAAGGAAAATCGAGTGGCAAATGCCTTAAGCCGGAAGGTAAATTGTTTATACGAAATTTATTTTAGTGAATCGTGAACTACCTTTTTTGGGCAGATCCAAGAATTAGCCATTCAAGATCCATTATATAAACATTTATGGCAGCAAGCAAATATTATTAATAGTCATGAACAACAAATGGGTTATGATATAAATGTAGAAAATTTATTGATTTTTAAGAAAAGGATATATATGTACCTAACCAACAACACCTTAAAAATATCATTCTTGATGAATACCATTCCTTATGCAAGCCATCCCAAGTACCAAAAAATGATTTCTGCCCTGCAGAAAGAATTTTTCTGGCCTGGCATGAAGAAGGAAGTGGTAAAATATTTAGCCAAATGCTTGGAATGCCAGCAAGTGAAAGCTGATCATCAACATCCAGCAGGGTTACTTCACCCTCTACATATCCCAGAATGGAAATGGGAAACCATATCTATAGATTTTATTATCGGCCTACCTAAATTGAGGAAGAAAAATGACTCCATCATGGTGGTGGTGGAAAAATTAAGAAAATCTTCTCATTTTATACCTGTTCAATCAACTTATAGAGTAGTCCAAATTGTTAACATTTTTATGCAAAACATTTTTAATCTGCACAGAATCCCTAAGATGATTATTTCTAACTGAGATGTAAAATTTACATCAGCCTTCTCGAAAGCCCTCTTTGAAGGGTTGGGCACACAATTTCACTTCAATACAGCTTACCATCCATAGAAAGAATGGGCAGACTAAAAGGGTAAGCCAAGTTGTTGAAGACATGTTGCGGACGTATGTAATGCAACAACCCACAAAATGGGAAGATTATTTACATCTAGTGGAGTTTGCATATAACAACGGGTACCATGCATCTATTCAAATGAGCCCCTTTGAAGTTTTATATGGACGTAAGTGTAGAACACCTTTAAGTTGGAGTGAAGCAGAGGACAAACTGTTACTAGGGCCGGACATGTTGGAGGAAATGGTGAAAAAGGTATGGATTAATTTAAATGCTACTCAAGACTGGAAAAAGAATTTTGCAGATTAGAAGAGTAGTTTCCGATAATTTCAAGTGGGAGATCATGTCTACATTTGAGTGTGAGCCAAGAAAAGCACCTTACAATGGGCCGGGTGTGCTAAACTAGCACCCTGATATTGCGGTCCATTTCAAATCCTAGCTCAAATAGGACCAATGGCTTATCAACTTGCCTTACCTAGTCATATTCGTGTACACAATGTATTTCATCTCTCTTTACTTAAGAAATATGTTTATGACATTAATGACATAATCTAATGGCAAGATATCCAGGTCGAACCAGAAGGCGAGTTCTAGGTCGAACCTATGTCTATACTAGATCGGAGAGAAGTAATGCTGCGGAAACAAGTTATCACCTAGGTTAAGGTGCAGTGGCAACACTACAGGCCAGAAGAGGCCACCTGGGAAGATGAGCAGGTTATGAGAGAAAATTTTCCAGGTTTATTTGCAAGAGGATAACATCGAGAAGATGTTCCATTTTGGGGGGGAAGATGTAATATCCCCTATTAAAGTAAATATTTATTTTAATTTTACTGCAACCAAATAAACTATTGTTATTTGAATTATAAACTATTTTAGAATTTAGTTATTGAATGATAACATTTTTCAGTTATGGTAAATATTATTCTTTTACTAGGCAATTAGTTATGGAAATAGTTATATGTTCCAAAACTAAATCTGAGAGTATTTTTACAAAAAATGATCAAGAGGATGGGTATCTAAGATCAAGAAGAAGAGAGTTGTGTTGAAAGGTCAGATAGTCTTGAATGGCTATGTTTGGTTAAGACTAGATAGCCGGTCAACTTTGAAATCTCTAGGAGACAGAGAACTCTAATGGTAAGGAGTAGCACAGAGGGGAAGATTTGCCAGAGTAAGTAATCTCACGACAGGGAGGAAATCAAGTGCTAATCTTATATCATTTGGCTCTGGGTAGCATAATCCAGATAAGTACAGAGTTATTATATAAATTATGCACTAAATCTAAGAATCTGTAGCTAGGCAATTGGCTAAATCTATTAAGGATATAATGGTCGTTTAATATGCAAAAGTATAGGAATGTCTCTTACTTCTAAAAAATGTCATTAGATTTCTTTATAATATTTCACTAGAATTCTTTATAATGGACTAAAGCAAATAAAGATTCTGAGAAAAAAAAACCCTTACTATTTTCCTCGGAAGAAGTTGTAATACAAATATCACAAGATTTAAGAAGTAAACTAGAAGACAAGTAAACCTTGAGAAAGGACATGATAAGTACTCTCTCTAAACAGAAAGGTTAAGATAGATATTTACTATACAAAGAAAAAAAAAACTGATCAGAAGAAGATAGAAAGGTTCTATAAAGAGAAAAAATATCACAGTACCAGAAAGATAGTTTTCCTATTTTTTTCCAATTTAGGATCAGGTTTAGAATAAAAGAATTGGTAAACATTATGAAATAGTTGAACATTCATAGCTAACAGTAGACAATAAATTGTTCCAATGACTTTACTCGATGAAAATAGACATACATATGAACTTTGTGAATACAACAAACATATAACTAATTCCAAATAGATACAACATAAGAACAAGAAAACTTAACAAGCAAACAAACTTGATTATGTAAAGCAGAGGTAGAAACCTCAGCGAGTTTTTTTTATTGTAATACAGGCATCTTTAAGATAGTAATACAAGCCTCAACAGAGGGCATAGATAGTAATACAATCCTTAACAAAGGGCATTTAAGCAGTGTATTTCATAAGATAAAACACTGAGAATTTACCATTCAAGGAGCTAAAACTATGTAAAAACCTTATACAATTCGAGCCACAATATTTCCAAATAGAGTATGGAGTAAACCCTTGGAAGAATCGAGGAAGGATGACCCTCAGCCTTTTAAAGAAAGAACTATGTGTTCAATTAAAAACTCAGAACATAAGTAAAAAATAGAGTGGTAATATAATACAAAACCCCTTATCAAATTTTAAGCACAGTATTAAGATTTCCATTATCAAGTATGGCAACCCGAAAGCTAATACATTTCAAATAGAAAACTCCACACTCAGCCGAAGCTGTAGATCACCTCGCAACACCAAAATGCCTCATATTAACTTATGGAACTAAACAAATGAGCTCTCAGAGGAGCTATGACTCCTATGGTCTTAGAGAAACACTTAAAAGATCTTCTTAACAGTCTTAATAACTGGCAGGTCCGTTCCTACAAACAAAAACCTCATTTTCAACAGAAATAGAAAGATTCGGATTACCCGGAACTAGTTGAGGATGACGAAATGAGGAGGAGGGTTTGCCTCAATGTCAAGACGAATCTTCCATTCCAGGGGGGCGACCTTCCATCACAACAAGAACAATGTTAGAGCATGCCAAATATAAACAATACAGAGATAGGAATAAACACTTGTTTTTACATTTGAATAGAGTAATAGTTAAGCCAAAGGAGATTAATAAACCACACATTTGTAGAAAATAACTTAGGCCCGACCTCCTCAGAACGAATTCCAGAACAACGGGGGGGTTTCAAATCCATTAGAGCATCTTGGGAAGACGGATAGCGGAAGAAAGAGTCTAGGGAAGCCAAGAAGTAGACGAAGACCGCCATCAAAGGGCAAAGCTGAACGACCAACTCCCAGAAAATTCGAAAGGCAACACTGACTGAAGGAAAGATCTCACTGGAAAGAAATGAAAGGACGATAGCTCGAGAACCATTCAATCCAGTGGGCGGATGGGAGACGTCGATGAAGGCATCAGATCTCGAGAGCAAGGTAAGACTGAGACTGATGGAGTGCTTCCATGTAGCCACCCGTATACAATCATGCTCAAGCAGTGAATGGACATGTGCTTCTTGGGTGAGTTCCAAGGCAATATCTTGCGGAGTATAAATGCAGGGCACTGATCCAGGTGGATGTTGGTGGCCACCCACCTATCCCATTTGGACCCCCACAACTGTCTCTTTCAGCTTTTCAGTTTCCATAATTGTAGCATAATTTACTATTTTTAGCAGTTTTTTTCCGGTCGTGAACTTCCGGAGCCGTTTTGAGGCCCTAAATGATGTTTTTTGGAAAATTTGGGGGCAACATGGGTCCATGGACCAATTTTTCCCTTCCCAAAGTGGTAGTTCTCGGATAGATCTTTCTAACGAGCTATCATACGCATCAAACGGAGATCGTATGCCAAAGTTACGACCCTGGGAAATTGATGTACCAATTTACCCAAAACGGGGCCCACAATTTGGCGTTTCATCTTCTAGGGGTAGGTTTTGGAATGTGAAGGGTTTTCCATTGTTTCTCAACAATAAATAGGCCTTCGAGCCTCATTGTAACACAGTTCGGAACAGTTCAGAGGCATGTAGCCGCACATCTCTTCTCAGAGATAAGCTACCATCGCCCTAGCTGGTTTATTTCCAATTCTGGTTGTAAGCATATTTCAGTATTTTCCATTAATGAATGAAGCATTATTTCCACTGCATCTTTATGTATATGGTTATCTTTGTATTTTATTGCGTTCCTGTTTAAATCCAAATCAGTGGTATCAGAGCGGTCTGCTTTTTCTCTGTTTTTCTTTGCATGTCCCCAACGAGG